>JAKOGI010003642.1:0-45000 GCA_029747015.1 Carnegiea gigantea | reverse complement strand
CATGAAACAAAAAAAAAAAAAAAAGACAGTACTCAATTATAATAGCAAATATTATATTACATTACTAACACTGCTCCCAATATTACCAAAAATACTGTTTTCCCAATTACGGGTAATATATTGTGAAAGCTTAGTTTCTAATTTTCTAATCAAAAATTGACAACCAACATGGAATATTATAAACACACACAGTCACATACACGTGTTCCATGTCTAATTTGCTATAAGTAGATGATTATATATTATCAACAAATAATAAGAGATATTTGATATTCATTATTATTATTCTTTCCTATCCTTTGAACATGAACGTAAATATAAATATGGAATAGTAGATATCTTAGAGACAATACAATCTCATATAGGGATCCTATGTATACAAGGTAATACTATTAGTGAATTATGATTAAAAAAAATATCAAATTGCTTTTAATTTTCAAAGCACAAAATTCTATGACAGTATTAACAATTAACTGCGGTAAGATTATTTTTCCTTCAACATGTAATAAGATTATATTCCCTTCAACGCATATTTTTATTGTAACATGGGAAAACTTATCAGATTATTTTAATTCTTAAAGCACAAGAGTCTCTTTTAACTTGCATTCTTATTGTGATATACGAAAGCTTTTTAGACTTATGAAACTGTGTGATAGCCTATGTAATGAGTTACTACCGAATTACAAATAATTATTATAATTAAAAATTTAAGAGACTTCCTATACTTCATACAGGTATAGAAATACTAGTTTGAAGTTCAGAAAACTGAAACTCATTATAGATACTCCAAAAACGGGAGAAAGGAGCCAACGTGTGTGAATTAATTTAACAGTTTTTGAGTGATGTGACTTTGGGACCCATACAGGCTGGGTCGCCTTTTGGAGTGGAGCATTCGGGTCCGAATTTACATTTTGCAAAGAATCTTTGTATCCCTTCAAATTCGCTTCAATTTCTTGTGACCATTGCATTATCCAATTTTCACCAATTAAAATTTTTTTTCCATAGTGGAATTTAGCTTGTGAATTTGCAGGAAGAAAATATTCCTATACCAGAAGCTACAGTTAGTGATTTCATTCAGCTTAACAGGAGCTGGAATGTTACTAAACTTAATCAGATTCTTAACAATCATCCAATTATAAGGAAGATACTAGAGATTGTTGTCCCAATTCATAGCATGGGCAACTCCTTCTGTTGGAGATTAAACAGTTCAGGCGAATTTACTACCAAATATGCCACAAGAATAGCACACGATTAACAACCCATAGAAATCCTTGAATGGACCCATAAATGGATTTGTAAATCAATACCATGCCAAAAACTAAAGTTTTCTTTGACAATCATTCCACAGGGCACTCACAGTTAGAGGTGCCCTAATTAAAAGGGGTCTTCACATCAACCCTACATGCCCTCTTTGTTTGGATGATATAGAATCAATGAACAATTGATTTAAAGGCTGCCTCATTGGAAAAAGAGTATGAAAATGTGCATAAAAACATGGATGGAATCCACTTGATATTGTTCATGATGGAAACCAGAATATTTATCATCATCTTGAAAAGGTTAAATACTCAAATAATCTCATCAAGCTCTAGAAGATCTCTTTTCTCCTCTGGAGCATCTGAAAAGTTAGAAATAATGTAGTCTTTAGAAATGAGTTTTTTCAACCTTTAGCATGCGCAATACGTGCCAAAGAAGCTTATGCCGAATGACAAATCCGATCTTATATGTCGGTTGATGATTATCACAAGGGATCTCCTTCTTCCCTTTCCACCTCCAACTATTTCGCGAGGTGGCACACCCTCATCTTGGATTCATCAAAATCAACTTTGACGGTTTACTCAACCAATCTTTAGCAGCAGGTGGCTTCATTTTATGAGATTCGATAGGTAGATTAATCAAAGTAGGGGGGGGCAACGCCTCAACCTTGGTGGCATAAGCAAGAGCATTAAGGGATGGAGTAAAATTAGCGGTTCGAGTAGGGTTCAATAAAATAATTACTAAAAGAGACAATCTAATCGTGATTCAAGCATTAAAAGGCAATATTCAAGTTTCATGGAAAATTTTCAATATCATCAAAGACGTCCAAATATGGATAAAGCAAGGCATACAAGCTAATATCCACCACATCTTTCGGGAGGCAAATATGACCTCAGATTGGTTATCAAAATTTGGTCATACTATTACAGATTTCTACTCATCAGATTATTGTTTCTCTCCACTTCTTTGGCAAATTATTTTTGATGATGTTGTTGGGTGTACTCTTGTGAGAAGATATGCTTAACTTTTATTTTACCATTTACCCTTGTTTTTTTTTTAAAAAAAAAAAAGCGGAATTTAGCCTTGTCATTTGAACCAAAAAAAAGGGGGAACGTAGTATTTTACATAGGCACCTGAGATTCAACCAATAATCACATCTTTTATGGGAAGCTCTCTGCCCCGTCATTCTAGTTGGTCTCCTCCCCTAATGAGATTGTACATTTGTTAGTAGGGCTGTAATGAAACTGCACCGGCCCGTCAAGCTCTCGATTTCGGTTCAATCAAATCGCGACATGGTTTGAGTCAAACCAACCTCAAGCTAAGCGTGGGCCAGATTTGAGGCACACCAAGTCTAGCCCAAACTCAGCTCAGCTCGGCTCGGCTCGGCTTATCTTTATTAGTTCGTTTTTTCCGATGCACTTGTATGGAAGGTATGAAATTAATTTTATTCCAATCCTTAATCATTAAATCCAATACATGAATCTAGAATTTATCATTGATTGTAGCTTTAAATTTGGAAACTTTTTAACTAAAAACAAGTTAAAAAAAAGGATAACAAATCAAGTCGAGCCTAAGTCCAAGCCGAACATTGTGACATTGAGCTCGAGCCCGAGCCGAGCTTTTAACTGACCAAGTATATTGGATGAACAGATAGTAGGTTTTGAACATATTAGAGCATATTTGATCATGTTGGAGCATGTTTGAACATATTTGATTAGGGTTGAGCATATTTAACTAGCAGTTAGCATATTGGAGTAGTTTGGAAACTTATTTGTGGTGAGTTGGAGCAGGCTAGACTAGTAAGTAGCAAGTTTGAGTAGGTTGGAACAAATTGAAGCAAGTTTAACAAGCAATTATCAGGTCTGAGGGGGTTGAAACATATTAGAACAGGTGATAGGTTCAATATACTCATAACGAACAGGCTTGATATTCAATAAAATTCTCTTTGAGACATGTCTCTTTTTTTGCGTTTAAAAAAAATGCACCTTCAAAATTGAAATCAGAGTGCTATGGCAAATTCAACCAATTATTCAAGTTATTACAATATTTATCCAGTAGTGCGTTAAAATTGTCCATCACTTCTTTGGGGAGGTAAACTTTGCTTAGATAGCTAAATACAATTATAATTCTTAGGCGACTTCTTTTTCCAACTTCCCTTATTTAGAGATTTTTCTTTTTTTCATTTTACTTGATGATGACATAGATTAGACTTTTCAGAGAAGGACTGCCTAATACTCCTTGTACTTTTCTCTATAAAAAAATTAATGAAGATGAAATTTAGTTATAAACATATGATACTAATCTACATAATTTTTTTGATAAATCGACCATCTTTTTGTTAAACACAGAGCACTTGTATTGCTCTCTTCATTGCATTTTATTTGCACAGTTAACAAAATATGTATATTAAGGATTCTTAGTTAAAAAAAAAAATATGATGCTAGCAATATCTTACCTTGTTATGGTAAGCGTTTGACTACTATTGATGACCTAAATAACATTGATGATATGCAAACAACTAAATTCCCGAATTTCACTTTTTTGATCAAGTAGTGTTTATCCTTGGGTTGATCTTAACCAATTTAAGAATAGTCAAATCAATAGAAACATAATTTTAGGAAAGAGTTCTTCTGGCACATCAAACATATCAAAACATTGAAGACCCTCTCTTATCCTCCTAGACTGAATTATCTTATGCGTGATTAACACTATGTTTGGATTGGAGTTACAGGAGGGGAAATGAGGAGAAAGAAGGGAAAAGAATGTTAATTAGCCCTTCTTCCTTGTTTGGGGGAAAAAAGAAAAGAGAAGAGAGGGGGAACCTCTCACCTCAATTTACCCCAACTAGCTCAATTTTTGTTCTACTCTAAATTGAGGGGGAATAGAGGGGAAGGGAAATGAAGTAACAATAATAATAAAACACCCTCCCTTCCCTTTGTGTCTCATCTTCTTTTTAATCCAAATATCATAATTTTAACTATCCTCCAGTCTCCTATATTTTAAATCCAAACAAGATAAAACTATCTACCTCCCCTCTTCATTCCCCTCCCCTCCTTTTCCCTCCCCTCCATTAACTTTCCCTCTCCTCCCGCTCTTATATGCAAACAGTGTGTAAGGAAATCCTGTCAAGTAGTCAGTCGGTCAAATCAAATAGATTTCGTTCATTGTGTTAAACTGACCAAGAAATTTTTGTCATAGTACATTTTTAGTCAAATTGAACAAAGCTAGCCAATTAATCAATATGACTGTATTTGAACATTTGACTCAATATATTTGATTCATCAAACTTAAATTTCAAACTGACTGATTTTAGTTGGCTTTCATTGACCATCAAGGTTGAGCTTATCATTGACCACCAAGATTTATCTTACCATAGTTTATTCATGATGGCAGTTCGTTAACATGGGTTAAGGCATTTTTTTATTGATAATCAACATGATTTATGCATTGCACCTAGCCTCCATGCTTCTAAAAACTAAAAAGTATATAAACGATGTCGTGGTGGAGAAAGAGAAGAACAAAGTCTTAAGATTACGATTTGGGGGGGGGGGGGGTGTTGAAGATAGGCGAGTGAGGGGTCTCATTCACATAATCCCAAAATACCATAAACAACCCAACAAAATCAGAAAGTAAGAGGACAAACACAAAGAAAAGGACTTGAAAGAAACAAAAAGAAAAAGGCAAAGCAGAGACCCCAAAAGCAGAGCATCAAAGGTGCAGAACAGCAATTGATGGAGGATTGAAGAGAGAGAAACAAAGATAGAGAGAGAAAGAGAGAACAACACCAGACAGGTAGGTGCCCACCTTCATCACTAGGTCCCCCACCCCCCCCTCCTACATTGCCAGTTCCTCATCCTTCTCCATTTCATTTGCCTGCCCCTTTCTCTCTCTAAACAACAAACAAACAAATAAACAATCCCTTTGAACTCCCCACTTTCTCCCTCTACTTTCTCTCTCTAGTCCTGCAATGGAGGCTGGCGGGTCGAGCAGCGTTGGGTCGGGTTCGACGGTGTCAAAGGAGGAGGTGGTGGAGCAAGAGAATCATCATATTCATCCAATTCCAATGGAGGAGGGTTCTGATGAATCTGAGCTCGAATTGGGGCTAGGGCTTAGTCTTGGGGTTCTGGGGTCCAAGAATTATAACCAAATTCCAAGAATATTGACTGCTAAAGACTTAGAATTGCCCTCTTTGGTTTCTAGGCCTGTTCTTCCTCCGTCTCCTTCCTCTGCTTCTTCTTGCTCTTCTTTGGGCTTAAGAACTCAACCTGCTTCTGCTTCTGCTGGTACTAGTAATAATTCCAGCACTGCTGGGAGTAATGTCTCTACTGGTACTAAAAGAGCTGCCTCTCCTACTGCCGCTAGGTATTGTTGTTTAATTCTCTTTTTGTTTTGGCTCTTCTCTTTGATTTTGGGTATTTGATTGTTCAATTTCGGTGTATACCCTTTTGGTTTTTTCTTGGCAATTTTACTCATTTAATATGGTGTTTGTTATTTTGAAATTTTGCTTTGATTAGGGAGTTTTTTGATTGTTGGGCATGTACAGTGTGCAGTTTCATTGGTTTCTTATATCCTTTCATGTATCAGCTATGGTGTATGTATGTTTCTGGGGCTTTCATAGAGGTGTATTGTGATTGGGCGTCTATAATTTTCATTTTGGCATGTGCCCCTTAGTTTTTATCTTTATTAATCTCGTTTATGTGTCAGATAGGCGTGGCGAATGTCTGCTTTGATTAGGATGTTTTGGATTCCCGTATTGCTAGTCTCTCTATCTGGTCTTTGCCTTTTTTTTCCCCCTGTTTTGTGTTTTTATCAATTGCATATATGAGATCTGATGAATTTCTACTTCGAGAAGCTTTTTTTTCTTAGTTTGGGTATCTCAAGCTTTTGTCTTATTGTTTCCCCTGCAAATTATTTTCCAGCTCTTTCATTAGGTAATATGCTGTTGACTTGTTGGGTTTGTGTTTCAGCTAATTTCTTTGGCTTTGCTGCAACCAGCATCATCTGTTGCCCCTTTTTTTTCTTCTAATTTGCTGTCTTGTGCTGGAGTTCCTTTTAGTTGTTAATTTTACTTGGCTGTTTGTTTCTGTTTCATGCACCTCGGAGCAGTCAAGTTGTGGGATGGCCGCCTATAAGGGCATACAGGATGAATAGCATGGCTACACAATCAAAATCAATTGCCACCGGCGAAAACAGCTCACAATTTGTGGAAAACAATGTGATCTATGGTACAGAAAACAAGGGCAAGTCCAATCCTGAGGCCGGAGTTCCTCTTAAGAGTTCTTTGTTTGTGAAAGTGAACATGGATGGAGTTGCTATTGGAAGGAAGATCAATCTCAACGCACACTCTAGCTATGAGTCCTTAGCGCAAACACTGGAGGACATGTTCACCTACAAAGCTGTTGAGAGTGAGTTATTCACTTCTTGTTGCCCTGCTCTTTTGTACTAGGCTGGTTGTTTTTGTTTGTTGTGTTAACTATGATCTTCAATTTTTGATTGTCTTAACCTGTATTTCTTTTTATGATTGAAGACATGCACAACTACGAGGCTTCATCCCTAAATAATTCATGGAAAAGGGTGATACATTGTTCTTTTCCTGTTTGTGATCTAAGTTATAGGTATCACGTGACATCTTAAAAATTGCTTGCAGCGGCTTCATCATAGAAGCCTTGAAGTGGGGCATTTGCTAATGAGTAATAATAGTTAATGGTCTTCTGGAAAATTGCAATTAGTAAACAGTATTAGCCATTAGGTCATTACTGGTTTAAATGTCTTAGGCCAAAAACAGATAGATACTTACTAATTTTTTGTTTTCTTTATCTTAAGCTCAACTCTTTTAACTATTGTGATCTGTATTCCCATTTGGAGCTATCTGGATACCATGATCCTAGCTGTTAAAGCCAAATTGTACTATATTCATGAACCTGGGCGGAAAACCACATTCCTCTTCTGTGATTCACTACTTAAGGTGATCCATGCTCTTTGTAAGAGAGCTGAATTTCAGAATTTTCTGGCATGCCTTACTTATTGAGGGTGTCCATCGTTTAGGAATAGTATCTGTGAGCATGCATATTGCGCTATTGCAGCTAAAATTGTTGGTGATCTACCATATTCATATCCGAAAGAGCTGAGATGCATGTGATGGAAGGCTTGGAAGAAAGTGATGCACAGAATTGTAGCTGGGAAGTGATTGATGATGGGCATTTGTACCCAAAAGCGACATGCATGGCCTGTAATTGCCAATATTATACAATATGTCCTATCCAATGTAATCTTAAAACTGTACAAGTGACTGCTCAGTTGTCTTTTTGTGGGTTTTGTATGGGAGATTGCTTTGCTCTTAAAGCAGGATGTGATGGGTCTTATCCGTTGGATCTGCCTGTATGGTTGTTCATTCAACTGAGCATGCTGTGGGCGCTGCCTAGTTGTTATCCACTGTGGTCCAGTTACCAGTTTGAACCCATATGCCATGCTTTGACTATTGCCAAATAGGATTTTGCATTGCCTCTGTATAAAGGGAGGATAAGGGAATATAACCATTGAAAGTTGATCTCTGTGAGCCATGATAAGTTTCGACTGTAGAGAATATTTTCTACCAATGGCCTTTTTGGGGGGGGGGGGGGGTGGAGAAAAGGAGATCAGTAGTTGGTTGAAAGCTCCATCCACTAGTCCAAAGATGGTTGCAGGACTCATGTATCTAATCAACACGTAAGATGGGCCTCAAAATGTAAAGTACTGGCAGAATAATCAAGTACCCTTAACTATTGCTAATATTTCCTGCATGGTCACTTATTTTCTCTTCAGAGGATATATTTCCTGTGAAATCCGTGACAGCAGGACTGATGGAAAATTATCTGTTTTATTAGGTATTTATTTTAAGTTTGCTGTGTCATCCTTATATGTGGTGAATAGTAGTTGCCATCGATTTTTCAGAATCAAGTGCGAATGAGCTTTTTTTGCTGCCAAAAGTGACGAGACCCTCAGAACTGCTGGATGGATCATCGGAATATGTGCTTACTTATGAAGACAAAGATGGAGACTGGATGCTCGTTGGAGATGTTCCTTGGGGGTATGTATCTCTATTTGACAGCGCATGTCTTCATACATGTCATACCATTTAGATGGTTACCATCTTCTTTCTTCATTTAGCAGCAAACTTTGCCATCTATGTCGTGCAGGACTTAGTTTTCAAGGAATTACTGCCATCCATTGCATAAAGAATTAAGCAAACTTAAAATAATAGTAAAAAAATATAATAATAAAAATTGACAAAGTAGACAATGCTTTTGCGGCTTTCTCATTATATCTCCTTTTAGAATCCGTTAGTGCTCACAAAATTGCTGATAAAGCTTTGCTTGCTATCGCATACTAGTTGAAACTATTCAATGAATTGGGTAACAAAATCACTTGCTGTTATCCAACGACACTCTGAACTAGCCTTCCTGTACATTGTCCACACTCAGTGCTCATCTACCTGTACAGATTGCTGTAAAAGTTGAGGTAGCAATGGTATGGTGTGTGATCACATTTGACTGCTATGTTAATGGAAGGTGGTCGTGTAAAGGTAGGACCACTATATGTGGTCAATGATATGGGCAAATGCACTGTTTTTATTCATTGTTATAGAGGCAAAGATTTTGATACAAATAGTTATAAGGAGAACTTTGTTTTGGGACTATGTCAAACGGGACTCGTTTTTTTTGGTGGGTGGGGTGGGGGGGGGGGGGGGGAATGGAGCAAGTAAAATTTCTATCACAATGTCCATGACACCTGTGATTATTTTTATTCTTGTTGTTGCACAAGGTAAATTTGCAGAGTGGAATAGACTTATTGCATTGGAATTTCAACGTATGTTGGTCAAGTGGTCATACCCTTAATATTCCCCGACCTAGTTTTCTCCACAAAATGTCCTGGAAATTGACCACTCAGAATGATTCTGTGGTCTGTAAGCTCTTTTTGGGCCACTTTGTTGGAGTATTTTGAGATTTATCAGCATTGTGTAACTTGCCTTAAGAATATCATCTCTTCATTCGCTGTAACAGTAAAACTTAACTTTTTCAGGAAACTTTTTGGGCATACAAATTTTTTTGTTTATACCTTTAGGAATGTCAAAATGAGGAGATGCGATTTCATAAATGAGAAAAAGAACCAAAAATGCTGTTGAATCAAAATTCTTCCTGAAGACTTGAACACCCTTCCACCAATTTGCTACTAGACTGTACAAATTCTCCTTCAACTAGTACTTTAAAAATTACAGTTAACACTGCCTTCTCTTGCTGTGACTCTAGGATGTTCCTTAGTTCTGTGAAGAGGTTAAGAATCATGAGGACTTCGGAGGCTAATGGACTCGGTAAGTTGATACCTTCTGTCGTTCTCCACCCCCCTTGTAAGTCAATGACCTATGCCTATTACCAAACCAATCCATCCAGTACCGCTGAGTCCTGTTTAAGTAGGTTGTAGGGAGCCATATGAGATGTGTGTAGCTTTGCCCAATGAATTTCAAATATCCTGTCCCCATTGGATCCTAGATTGTAATAGCAATTGACTGCCAACTACCCTAGATGTAGAGGAAAGTTTACGAGGCATTTTGCTTTAATCCCAAAAGTGACTTTTCTAGCCACTCGAAAGTGTACCTATATCGATGCCTGTTAAAGTGTAAGTGAATAATTTTCTGAATTGTCGCTTGGCAGCTCCAAGATCGGAAGAAAGGAGCTTAAAGCAAAGAAGCAGGCCAACATAGGCCATTTCATGTTGTACCTACACGAAACAAGCTGGTACAGAGTTACCCAAGTACAAAAGAAGACTTTGGGGATGAATCTCGAACGCATACTTATCTCAAGCAGCAACGGTCATGCGGTTGTTATATTTTTGTTTTGCATCAAACTCCTCGCCTGATTTGGTCCAATTTTGTATGGAGAAGTTTTGGGTTTTCTTTCTTGTACATGCGTCCATACTTGCCGTTGCCCAGGAGGCAGGTATCCATGTGATTGTAAATACTACATTTTTGGGGTGCTAGATTTTCTAAGGTTTTCTGAGCTTTTGCTGTCTCGGTGGATTCAGAATCAGATTCTCGCAATGGAGGCGGATTTGTATGGTTTTGAGTTTCTCATTGGCGGTTCAACATTGTTTTTGCATAGATTGTGCAATTGCTTCTACCTTGTGGCTTGTGCTTGTCTGTGACATACACTAGTGCCGAATATGAACGAACTTCTGGGTTGTCAGAGTTTGAGCATGGTCTGTGTTCATTTCGTCTTGGTCATGATCTAATTCGAATACATCGATCAATACGAGACTGTGTGAGGAGTAGTGGGGATGAAGCGCACATCAGAAATATATTTAATTAAAGGGAAAGTAGCGAAAGTTGGGATGGCCGAGTTGGTCTAAGGTGCCAGATTGAGGTGCTGGTCTGAAAGGGTGTGGGTTCGAATCCCACTCTCAACACTCTCATATTTGTTTCCGACGGTTTTTGGAGCATATTTGATTCTTTGGTAGTTTTCTCTTTAAAAGCTGTCTCGCGTCCTCTTCCTTTGAAAGATCTAGTTATATTGTTACTTGTGCAAGCTCACAAGGAAGGAAAAAATGAATTTGACTCGGATATTATTTTTATTGGTTTTATATTACATTAGTTGTAAGAAGTAGTAAAATGTGAATAACTATCCAATAGATAATCACTGCAAACCAATTTGTTTTGTTTATCAATAACATGTGATGACGACCCTCATCATCTATTTTTATTGAAGATGTCATCGCGTATATAGAAAGATGAATATTTCTAAATATGGAATACTTGAAGAAGATATCTTCTTATATCTAATTGATATTCAAGAGTCCACATATTTATATAACTCTATTATGACCCATTATCATTGATCTTTACACATTATTTGATATTTTCAAAAAATTCTCTGATTATTGTCAATTCCAAACATATGAATATGAAGTAAAATTTGAAATTGAGTGCTCTTTTTTATTGTATTGGTAATTGAGGGTCAATTAGCTCAATAAAATTTTTAGGACATATAAAGACTTAATTCAAACTCAACTTCTATTTACATTTGTTGTGTTTTTTTTTTTTTTTTTGAATAATTAGTTGTCAACAGGTAAAATAGGTATAAATATACATCCAATATCGCAATTTATTGTGTTCAATCAGGTGGACATCTTATTTGTCCACCCGGGCCCACAATGTTAGGTTTTTGGATCGCAGGCAGTTGCCGATTGCTAGCTTAGGTATTTTTTGCATTTTTTTAAAAAAAGGAAAATTCATGGTTGGGCAGTGAGAAATCTTGATTTTGCTTCGTCCTGTTGCTCCATTCTATTGTTGGAGCCTCTTTGTTGTTGCGATTCCTTGAGTTTTTCAATAATTATTCAATGGCTAACTTTCATCTTAATGTCGCTATTGATCTTGAAGATTCATCAAACGCGAATTCTTCTTAAGGTTTCATTATATTATTGTCGATCTTTATTTCTATTTTTGATTTTGGAGCTCGTGTGTTTTAATTTTGTATTCTGATGACTAATTTTGAGATTTTCCAATTGGATTGCATTCGTTGTTATGATTCTGTGTTCTAGAAATATAATGTAGTTGGTGGTTTGAATATGTATTGGGTTGTGTGATTAGTTGATCTGGAATGTTTGCTAGAATGATTATTTTGTGGTTTGAGTTGTATATGCTATTTGTAGTTGTTTATTAAAGGTTAATATACAATGTTAACAATGTTTTTCATTTGATGTTTTAATATACTTCATTCTTTGTAAATTTTAGTTTGCATAATATGACAAACAATAGCTCACCATAATCAGTTATGTGCTCAATAAATATATTAGTTAGCTCATTGAAGAAATATATTTAGCTCACTAGGATTCAACTTGTACTCACCAATTATAAATCGGTTATGTGCTCACTAAATATAATCACTATAATAAGTTCTGTGCCTAATAGGGAAAACTATAGTCCACTATAATTAGTTCTTCGCTCACTTAGTGTAGTTGTTAGCTCACCAGAAAAAGAAATATGTGAAGTCACTAAGTTCAGTTTGTGCTAACCAATTATACAGTTTAGCTCACTGTAAAAAAATATATTTGCTTTTGCAGAGCACTTCTTTACTCACTAAAAAAAAAGAAAAGTTTATCTCACTAAAAATAAGTTTGGTTGACTATGATTTAGCTTGTGCTCGCCAATTATACAGTCTAACTCACCACAAAAATTATGTTTGTTTTTACAAATGATTCTTCATTTTTGCTATCTACATTAGATCATGTTGTTACTGAGGTCGTTGATATTGATGATTATGCTAGAGTTTTGTGTAATCATGTTGGTGTTTAAAAAGGGAAAGACATGGCTTCTAAGTGCAATTATGGTGTACCTGATAATGGTAATATTGTTGTTGCTCTGTCTAATTATGCTGTGGCTGATAAGGAGAAATATGTGGATGTTGATGCTGAATGTGTTGCTGAATTGAAGGAGGCTGATGAATCAGAAATGATTTGTAAAAGGGTCAATTCTCTAGATGTAGCATTTAAGGCATACAACGAATATACTTTTTTCATAAGGATTTTTCTATAGGATGTGACAAATTGAGAAGGAGAGAGAGTTTGCAACAGGTGCGTTCGAGGGAGTCTTGTTGCAGCAAACAAGGCTTTAAAAGGTGTCCTATGAAAAAAGATAAGACATTTGCAAAACGCAGCCATAGCCCATAGGTGCAATTATAAAGTTAGGGCTATTTTTTACATTGAAGCTAATGGGGAATGGGTTCGTAAGAAGCATGACATGATTCATAATCTTGAATTGCTTTTGGAAGATGAGGTTCATAAATTGAGGTCACATAAAAAAGTTGAGAAAGTTCATGTGAATTTTTTCCATAAGACGAGAAGAAATGATATGAAAGTTTCTCATGCTTATCGGCTTCTAAGAAATGACGCTGAGGACTCCCCATTGCTCGGGTTTAGGGAAAGGGATGCCTACAATAGTATTGCAAATGAAGTCAAAAGGGCTTTAGATAGGGGTGATGCTAATCATTTGACGTGTGTTTTAGAAAATAGGTGTGTTAATAAGCAAGATTTTTCTACAAGTTTAAACTGGATGAGGATGATTGTTTGATGAGCTTTTTTTTGGAGAGATTCACAAATGAAATCTGACTATTTGTTGTTTGGTGTATCTCCTTGTATTTGACGGGACATATAGAACCAACCATTATGAGATGATATACGCACCTTTTGTTTGTATGAATCATCATGCGAAGAATGTTATGGTCGGATATAGATTTTTGATGAATGAGAAGGTTGATAGCTTTGTTTGAAACATTTTTTGGAAGTTATGGATAATGTGCAGTTGAAAACGATGATGACGAATCAAGAATTGTTTATGGCAAATACTATTGAAAAGGTCTTCCCTTTGGCAAAGCATAAGTTGTGTACTTAGCACATCTTGGAAAATTCAAAAAAGAATATTGGTCATCTTAGGGTTTGGGTGGATTTGTTGATAAGTTTGACCATGTTTTGATAAGATATAATACAGAAGCAGGGTTTAATTTTTATTGGCACAGGTGAGCTCCTTCTGTTACTATTTTTATTATCTGCTTACCAAGGTTGTATATTTCTGCTCACTAACTTATTACTTTTTGCTCACTGTTTTTACTGTGTTAGGATGGTTGAAGAGTATAAATGTACTAAAAACACTTGGTTGTTAGATTGTATCAGTTGAAAGAAAAAGGATGTCTAATTTTTTGCAAGGATGCTTTTTCTGGTGGCATCTTATCGTCACAAAGAAGTGAGTCTACAAATGCTTCTTTGTCAAAAAGAGTCAATGTCACTTGTGGCTTGTTTGATTTTTACAATATATTTTGTGATGTTGTTACTGAGTGGAGGATTAAGGATAAGGATGGGTTCCCTGATATGTATTTGGCACATGTTAGCCTTCTGCAGCTTGCTTCGAAAATCCATACAAACAACTTAGACAAAGTTTTTGAGAATGAATACATTAAAGGGGAAGAGTGTTGTCAAGATCTTCTTAGCTCAAGTGAGACCCTTTATGGTTTACAACAGAAATATGTTGTCTATGAGACTCACTTTTTGAAGAAGTTTAGGTTTGTGGTTAGGTTTAATCTTCCAGATCAAAATATTGTTTGCAACTACAAAAAGTACACAGAGATTGGTATTCTTTGCTAGCACTGCTTGCACATTTTTAATGTTCATTGTGTGTTTGAAGTCTCTGATTAATATATTTTGAAACGATAGACTCGACTAGCTAGACCCCCCTTGGTTGTAGAAGAAACTTCAAGTGTTAATGTTGTTGGTGTTCCTGGTTCCATATGGAGAGTTTAGATGCATAGGCAGTTTGAGTCATTGCTTCTTGCAAGTGAAGCTAATACTCAAGCAAGAAAGTTATATGAAGAAGCTTTTGTCAAGTTAAAGGTTGATGTTGGTGTTGTTGTGGGTTCAGTTTATGTTTATGATACAGAAAATGATCAACAGTCTAGTGCTGGTAATCAAATTATTGGTAACCTTAAGGATTCTAGAAAGAAATGTCAAAGGACTATAAGGAAGAAGAGTACGTCAAAGAAGATGTCAAATATTATAAGATCAAGAGAGGTAAAGTTTTCTTCAAGGAATGGTGGAGATGTATCACAAACTCAGGTCAAATTCTATTCACAATCTCAGTGAATAAGTTATATTTCTTATAATAATATCTTTTTGATAAACTAACTAAAAATATATTGTGTTTTGGCTCACTAAAAGTGTTTATATGTTCACTAATATTGTGTATCTGCTCACTAAAAATATGCATTGGCTCACTACATTTTTCAGTGCTCACAGTGTTAGTCATATAGGTTCTGCTTACTAAATTTATACTTTGGCTTACTAAACATATGTATATGCTCGCTAAAAATATGTTTTTCCTGTGATGATTTAGGTTATTGCTGTAGGTTCACCTAATCCAACAGATGCATCTAATCTACCAGCAGATTTTAATGAAATGTATAGAGTATTTAGTTTGATTTTTTATGAAAGGTTGAGGCAACCAAATAAGGGTAACATTCTTACCAACCAGTTGAATCCTCCTTCTGAAGCTCGTAGCATTCAAGGGTAAATTTTTTTCTTTGCCTTTTTTGTTGCTCTTGTAAGAGGTGTGTTTTTTCGTTGGTTTTTATATTCTAATATAAATATAAATGAATAAGCTAATTTATTGTGTGAAACAGGTTACCTATGAATTGAGTATAAAATTTTGGCATGATCATAGTGTTTTGATTTTATATGTTTTTATTGTTTTCTCTGCTGCTCTCTAGAAATTATATTTTGCTCACTATAAGTAATGTGTGTTATGTAGCATTGAGGAGATTGCATTGGCTTCTAGCATTAATGAAGATTTTGTATCTACCACATACAATAGTTTTTTTAAAACAAAAATTCAACTATAAATTTGTATTTGATTAATAAATTGTGAACTTTATTTTTATTCATTATGATTATTTTTTTTTGGTTTTGTTGTGTGATGAGATTTATTTATTTTTAAAAATTTAGTAAATCATGTTTAATACTTCTAAAGTTTATAATATCGTGAATACTCCTAAAGTTTATAATATGTTTCTCACTGTTGTAGAATCATAGCTCATTAGTTTTGTCCTTTAGCTCACTATAATTTACAAAAATATTTGTAACCTTTTTTTTGTGATTTAACATTATAAAAAAATAATGTTCTTAAAAAAGAGATTGTGGACACTTCAATATATGAATCACGTTGTTAATAATAGTTATAAGTTTATACTCCCTCTGTCCCAGTAAATTTATCAAATATTGGAATACTACAAATATAAGGGAACATCAATTAATTGCATGTCTCCAATCACAATGTATATTGAGACTAGTGCTGGTGTTAATTTGGAAATTATCACCTAGACTTCTCTTTATTATACTTGCAATTTCCAACCAAAAAAAAAAAAAGAGAAATCCAAGCATATGGCACTTACAGCACATATCCTTCCCGCCACTAATTGCCTCCACGTTTTTACTCATCCATGAAAATAAGCTTAAATAATCCAACACTTGGCGCCAAGTAATTTACCTCCACTCCCTTGGTGCCACTAATTGCCTCCAAGGCTTTACATGAAAATAAGTTTAATTTGCCTCTACCACTTGGCGCCACTTATTTGCATCAAGTTAATTTTTCTTCCTAAGCTTAATACCGCCACTAATAAAATTTAGCATATTTAAAATTCAAGTGCAAACAGACTCCTCATTATAAATACAGTAGAGTCCTCATCTAATTTCATGCCTACATTTTTATCCATACCTATCTGCATTAGTTGGCAAGATGTCTAACATCATAGAGGCCCAATCAGATGACAACTCCTCACAAATAGTAGTATTTCAATCACAAATAAGCACCACCTAGTCCATACGTAAAAAATTCTTAAACAAAGAGCAGTGCCGGGTAATTTTTCAAAGGCTCTTGAAGGGGAGTGACAATGGCAAGATCAAACATGACTCACTGGCCATAATTGCAACAAAGTATTCTGTCCATCCGAGAACTATTTATAGAATATGGCAAAGGGGAGCATCATCCTTCTTGAATGAGTCTCCTAATGTCGTATAAATCCAATACACTAGGAAGGCCAGTACGTAAAAGAATTCAAATTGACGTTGGTGAAGTTGCAAAGATCCCCCTTCGATGTCGCACCAATATTCGATCTTAGCCATTGCTTTGAATGTGTCTAAGTCAACACTTCATAGAAGAATTAGCGAAGGTGTGTTACGGCAGCATTCAAGTGCTCTAAAGCCAGAGCTAACGGAGGAAAATATGAAAGCAAGGGTTCGGTTTTGTCTATCAATGATCGAACCTTTTAGTCTCCTTAGCGGTCAGCCAATGTTTACTGACATGTACCAATATATCGATATTGATGAAAAGTGGTTTTATATGACTAAGGAAGCAGAGAAGTACTATCTACTACCTGAAGAAGAAGACCCACAAAGATATTGCCAAAGTAAGATTTATTTCAAGAGTTATGTTCATGGCAGCCGTTGCTCACCCTAGATTCGATATGTTATGTAATCGTGAGTTCTCTGGTAAGATTGGTATTTTTCCTTTTATATTTAAAGAGCCTGCTAAAAGAAGTAGCAAAAATCATCTTGCAGGCACATTGGAGACAAAGCCAATGTTATCGGTGACTAAATAAGTCATCCAATCATGTTTAATTGAGAAAGTTCTTCCGGCCATCTATGCTAAGTGGCCACTAGCTTCAATGGAGGAAACCATTTATATCCAGCAAGATAATGCTAAGCCTCATATTGATGTTAATGATGCTGAGTTTCATGAAGTTGCTAGTAGAGGTGGACTCAATATTCAATTAGTTTGTCAACCTCCTAATAGCCCTGACCTTAATGTTTTGGACCTAGGATTTTTTAGGGCTATTCAATCTCTACAACATTAGGAGGCACCGCCTACAATTGATGAACTTGTTCACTCAGTAAAGAAAGCCTTTTGAGAGTATCCACCAATATTGATCAACCGTGTTTTCTTAACACTGCAGTCCGATATGTTGAAGGTCATGGAAAACAATCGGAGGATAAATTATCGACTCCCACATATGTCCAAAGGATCTCTAGAGAGAAGTGGGAACATTCCTATCTCACTTCCATGTGCAACTGGACTTTTAGATAGAGTAAATGCATTTTTACAGGAGTGAAGCTATGTTTTAGGTTTTACACTCATTAACATTTATCAATTTGCTCATTTTCTGATCATCTAAATTTTTATGTTTTTTTCCTTCTTATCAATTTGAGTTTTGCAGATTAGCAAGGTCAGTTAGAGGAAGAAAAAGGAGAAGAAGTTGCCATTCACTACAAAAATATATCTAATCTGCGACGGAAAATTCGACGGAAAAAGGTCAAATTTCCGACGGAAAATTGTGTTTCCGACGGAAACACCGACGCGGAAAGGGTCGTCGGGATTCAGCTCGTCGCAGTTTTTATTCCGACGGACTCCGACGGAATCCGACGGAATTTCCGACGGAAAAAACCCGTCGGAAATTCCGTCGGATACTGTCAAGCAGAAACTGCAGAAAACAGTGGCAGGAATTTCCGACGGAATTTCCGACGGAATATTCCGTCGGAATTTCCGTCGGAAATTCCCAAAAAAAATTTTTTTAAATAATCCGAATTTTTTTTGAAATTATCCAAAATTCCGACGGAATTTCCGACGGAATATTCCGTCGGAAATTCCGTCGGAATTTCGGATAATTTCAAAAAAAAAATTTTGTTTTCCGAAAAGTTTGTTTCTAAATTTCAAAAGTTCTCAAAATAAAAAACAATTAATAATAAGTTTCAAATATGCCAATAAAATGTGCTTAATTAAATATTAAGTACAACATAAATTAAATGTTAAGTACAACATATATAAATATCAAGATATATAAATATTAAGTACAACATATAAGTACAACATATATAAATATTAAGTACAACATATATAAGTACAACATATACGTTGTTTTAGATATACACGCAGATTACATAAATTACACGAATATCATATCAGCTAATCAGAGTCAGATAAATTTGTGGGATCATCATCATTGTCATTTTGAGAGTCCTCTTCATCATCATCAGCGTTCAAGTCGATATGGCTGGAAGAACCTGCACTTTGACCTTTGAAAAATCTGAAAACTTTTTTCAGCATGCGCTCTGTCTTCCCTTGTTTCTTGGTTAGTTGAGTTATAGCCTCTACTTGCTTCGCTATGCTCTCACTGAGGAGTTGCGCTTGCTCTCTTGGATCAAAATGCTCTGCTGATGAGTGACGTGCAGCTGCGATGGTAGCTGATTTCTTCAACTTCATCCCCTCCGTACCAAAACCGTATACACGGCCTTTCTTGTCCAAATTTTCTTTAATCCAAAACTCTTCTTGGGTCATAGGTGACAGTTGGGAGCTCCCTTGAGTTGCAGCTTGAGAGTACTCCTGCCATTTGTTGTGATAGTCTTCCTGAAAATTTTCACAAATGAATAAGTGTCATACTAAACCTACAATTGTAACATATGTTTCATCTCTGAATAAAATGTGCCAAATTGAACTTATAAATTTTTTTGCAGATTTTTTATCCACAAACGTTTTGTCTTTCACCTTGCAGTGGGTGTCCTTAAACAATTAATTCCCATCAACCATATTAATTCCCATCAACCACTCATCTCTAAGTCCATGTCCATTAGGATTTCTTCTTCTGTACATCCATTGACGATGCAACGGTCCATCCATATCTTCCTAATATAATTGCCTTAATTGTTATGTAAACTACAACCAATTATAATAAACATTTTTTAGAAATCTATTTAACCAGCTCAACATATATATATATACATATATATATATATATATATATATATATATATATATATATATATATATATATATATATCACATAAATATATATTTTGTAATATGTTATAATATATACTTAACATTGTTATACTATTTTACTCTATTTGTTCAAATAAATACACTTGATAAACAAACTTAAATTTGAATGTAATTCACATCCATATTTTACGACACAAATAAAGTACATAGAACACATTATAAAAAATAAATCAAACCTCAAAAAACATTCATGGCTTACGTATTTAACATTTTATAATGAACAAACTTGTTGCACTTAAATTATTCACTTTAATAAAACATAATATACATGCTTAACATATTTAACATTTTCAAATAACCAAATAATTATTACAGATCTACATACTTAACATGTTTTACTCCACTTATTGTAATATACATATTTAATAAATTAAATAAAAAATAAATTATTCAAACTAAACAAATTAAAAAAAATTAAATCATACCTCAAAAAACATTCATGCCTAACATATTTAACATTTTATAATAAACAAACAATTATTGCAGATCTACATACTTAACACGTTTTAGTTCACTTATTCTAATATACATATTTAATAAATTAATTAAAAAACTAACGTTATTCAAATTTATATTCAACGGATAAAATAAATTATTCAAACTAAACAAATTATAAAAAATTAAATCATACCTCAACAAACATTCATGCCTAACATATTTAACATTTTATAATAAACAAACTTGTTTCATTTAAATTATTCACTTTAAGAAAACATAATATACATGCTTAACATACTTAACATTTTCAAATAACCAAATAATTATTGCAAATCTACATACTCAACACGTTTTACTTCACTTATTCTAAAAAACTAACGTTATATAAATTTATATTCAACGGAAAAAATAAATTATTGAAACTAAACATTCATGCCTAACATATTTAACATTTGATAATAAACAAACTTGTTTTATTTAAATTGTTCACTTTAATCAAACATAATATACATGCTTAACATATTTAACATTTTCAAATAACCAAATAATTATTACAGATCTACATACTGAACACGTTTTACTTCACTTATTCTAAAAAACTAACGTTATATAAATTTATATTCAATGAGAAAAATAAATTATTCAAACTAAACAAATTATAAAAAATTAAATCATACCTCGAAAAACATTCATGCCTAACATATTTAATATTTGATTATAAACAAACTTGTTTCATTTAAATTATTCATTTTAATAAAACATAATATATATGCTTAACATATTTAACATTTTCAAATAACCAAATAATTATTACAGATCTACATACTTAACATGCTTTACTCCACTTATTCTAACATACATATTTAATAAATTAAATAAAAAAGTAACGTTATTCAAATTTATATTCAACGGAAAAAATAATTATTCAAACAAAACAAACATGTTTCTGCTAATTTTCATATACCCGAAAAATGAACATCACATATCAAATTAACACAACTTGAAAGCGGAACAATTCTACTAACCTTCGCACACCCGAAAAATCAATCTGATTACAGACGGTGACGACACTAGCGGTGGCACTGGCGGCGACAAAACGTGAAAAACAAAGACCGTAAAAATTATCAATTAACTTAACAATTTCAATTTCAAACAATAAATTAAGCAAAAATATCACTTACCGTTAAATTTTTCGATGATCAAAACCTTGAAATCTCACTTTCTCTCTCTTCCCCCTTCTCCCTCTCTCCTTTTTCGAACACTTTCTCTCTCTATTTCTCCAAAAACCGCTCGAAATCTCCCCCTCCCCCCCAATTTAAAGCCGGGCAAACGGGGTCGAGATCCGCGCGGAATTCCGACGGAATTACCGACGGATTCCGACGGATTCCGACGGAATTCCGTCGGAAATTCCGACGGAACTCCGCCCCGACGGAATTCCCGTCAGAATTTCGAATTTCCGACGGAACTCCGTCGGAAATTCCGTCCGAATTCTGGAATTCCGACGGAATTCCGTCGGAATTTCCGTCGGAATTTCCGACGGAATATTCTTCCGTCGGAAAATCGGTCGGAAATTTAATTTTCCGTCGGAGTTCGTCTGAAATTCCGTCGGTTTGTCTGCAATTTTTCCGACGCTGTCTGACGCGTCGCTTTGTCCGTCGGAGTTGAACTACGTTTTTGTAGTGATTGGTGGAGAGAAAAAGCTTTTGCATTTTCAATTGAAAAAACAACATGATGGTAGCAAGAAAGTGGAAGTTGATTCAATGAAAGGTTACTACATTTTGTTTGACAATGACGTCAGTTTCTTATATAGGAGTAACAGTTTGACAATGGAAGGTTACTGTGCTCTGTTTTTATAGTTTTGTTATACTCCTAGTAGTCTAATTTTTGTTTTTTAAATAACTGGTAATGATGATATTGGAATATGTAGTAGATAATTTCTAGGTTGTAATAAATAAAGATGCAATTTCTGTGCTAATTTGACAAGAATTACGGGACATTCAAAACTAAAGAATTTGACAACTTTGGTGGGATGGAGGGACTATCATATTAGTGTCTAAATTAGTTTATGCTGTTGCTCACGGTAGAATCCTTTGAGCTCATTGGTTTTACCAAGGGGTGGGTGGGGTAATGGAGCAAGCACAATTCCTATCACAATGTCCGTGACATCTGTGATTATTTTTATTCTTGTTGTTGGACAAGGTGAATTTTTTGCAGAGTAGAATATAGACTCATTGCATTGGAATTTCAACATATGTTGGCCGACTGGTCATACTCTTAATATTCCCTGACCTAGTCAGAATGAGGAGATGCAATGTCAGAATGAGGAGATGCAATTGTATAATGAGAAAAAGAAAAAAAAATGTTGTTGAATCAAAATTCTTCTTGAACACTCTTACACCGATTAGCTACTAGACTGTACAGATTCTCCATCAACTAATACTTTAAAGGTTACAGTTAACACTACCTTTTTTGGCTATGACTCTAAGATATTCCTTAGTTCTGTGAAGAGGTTAAGAATCATGAAGACTTCAGAGGCTAACGGACTCGGTAGTTGATCCCTTATTTAGTTTTCCACCCCCCTTGTAAGTCAATGACCTGATGCCTATTGCCACAAACCAATCCATCCAATACCTCTGAGTCCTGTTTAAGCAGGTTGTAGGGAGCCACATTAGATGTCTATAGCTTTACCCTATAAATTTCAAATATCCTATCCCCATTGGATCCTAAATTGTAATAGCAATTCACTGCCAACTACCCTCGAAGTAGAGGAAAGTTTGCGAGGTATTTTGCTTTAATTCCCAAAGTGACTTTTCCGGCCACACGAAAGTGTACCTATATTGATGCCTGTTAAAGTGTAAGTGAATAATTTTCTGAATTGTCTCTTGGCAGCTCCAAGATCAGAGGAAAGGAGCTTAAAGCGAAGAAGCAGGTCAACATAGGCCATTTCATGTTGTACCTAGACGAAACAATCTGGTACAGAGTTACTGTTAAATTTCATATCAATTGGGCAATTAAACAAAGAGTCGTGCATATAAGCTCAAATAAGGTTCCAACCCAAAGTCAATCGATAATGGGTGGAGTAACTCATAAGCTTATATACATACTTAAGCTCTTTAATTTCATCAATGTGAGACAACACCCACTATCATATTCTTTGAATTTTATCAATGTCCAACAAGTGCACACAATTTTAATCAAACAGGGATGGTAACAAATCAAGATCGAGCAATCTACTCTGATACCATGTTAGAACTGGATCAAAATAAGAGCAATCACAATTTACTCACAGAATGAATGTGGCTCTCAACTTAGCCGTGACTTTCTTGCCTGGGCCGAATCTGTATGAGTTTCTAGCTGGGCCTATGGAGCAGATCCTTCTACTTGGCTAGGATCACTCCCCCTCTCGCTGGGCCCTCCAAAATCATCCTCCACAATTCGATTTCTGCTCAAATCCTCATGCTTTTCTTCCTTATTTTAAATAAATCGAAAAATATTCTCATGAAATACGGCATCTCGACTTACAAAAAAATTCATTGGCCTCCAAATCATAGAGTTTCCAGCCCATATGTCCAAGGGTATATCCCACAAATAAACACTTCCTACTCCGAGGTGCAAACTTGTCTTTAGTCCTTAGTTTGTTTTGAATGGAGCATAGAGTTCCAAAAACTTGAATATGTTCACAAGAGGGTTTTTGACCATATATGACCTCATAAGGAGTCTTTCCTAGCAACAACTTGCTGGGCGTTCTATTTATCAAGTGAGCCACCACAAGTACACATTCTCCCCAAAACTTTATGGGCAAATTTGCTTGAAACAAGAGGGGTCGAGCGACATTCAAGACATGACGATGTTTTCATTCTACCCTCCCGTTTTGTTGGGTTGTATCAATGCAACCACTCTGATGCAAAATTTCTCTTTCTTGATAGAATCCTTGCATTGGGTTTGAGGTGAACTCAGATCCGTTATTACTCCTTACTGCCTTAATATTTTTCCCAAATTGGTTTTTGGTCATAGGGATGAAACTTTTGACTAGTTGACTCGCTTCCCCCTTTTTCACGCATCAAATAAACCCAGGTGGCTCGACTAGCATCATCTACGATGGTTAAGAAATAATGTGCGCCACTAGTGGATGGAATTCAATATGGACCTCATATGTCACAGTGAATGAGTTCAAAAACATCTCCGACTTTATTATTACTCACAAAAACTTTGCTACAAGTTTCCTTTGCTTAAAACAAATTTCACACACTTCATGATTATTTCTACTAAAATTGACCCCTAAACTGTGAGGAAGAAAGAAAAACACTTCACTTGATGGATGTCCCAACGCTTGTGCCACAAGTTGCTTTTGTTGACGATATTCACTTGTTTCTTCTCCAATGACCCTTCTTTGTAGTAATAGACTCCTCTTTGTTGCTCACCCGCACTATTCAGAGTCCTCAAAGTATGGTCCTATAACAAACAAGCATCATCAAGAAAGGTTACTAGACATCTTAAGTCTTTACGCAACCTAGCGATTGAAATTAAATTGCATTGTAAGGAAGGAACATAAAGAACATTGTTTAATTTTAATCTTCCTCCCAAATTCGCCGAATCTTGGTGAGTTGCAATTGTTTGGTTCCATTAGGTAACCCAATAGACACACAAAGAGTTTTCTCAGCTTCTTGTAATTCTTGTGAATTTCCCGTCATGTGACAAGATGATCCGCAGTCAAACATCCATGAAACCTCACCTGAGAGTTCATCACTACCACCTTTAGGGACTTCTAAAAGCTAAGGAGTCTTTGCACTTGCTTTGAATTCTGACCGGGAATACTGACTTGCTGCTGTTCAAGCTTGAAAGCGCTACCCCCCTGCTGTTTCGGGTTGGACCACCGCATCATGGGCTGCCTCGCGCCCAGTCCTGCGGCCACGTCCAGCAGCTGCTGGCGTTCTACCTCCACATGATGCTCGACCAGCCCGGCCTCCACGACCTTTTCCTCGGGTGCTCCAGGTTGAATGGTATCCGAGTAGCTCATAACAAGTTGTCTCGTCATGCCCGTACTTACCGCAATACTTGCAACTTGGTCTTTTTTGCTCTCTTACTGCAAACGCCACGGTATTTTCAGCCTAATGATCCCTTTCCATCATGATACGATTTATGATTCTCATCTTGTTGCATTGTGTTAAAAATTGTATCAAGAGATGGCAAGGGATCTCGTACAAGAAGTTGGCTATGCACTCTCGAGAAAAGACTCGTCATTCAAGCCCATTAAAAATTGATGGGTTCTTTCTTCATCGATCATGTTCATGATCTTTTCTCCCACTACGCATTCAAAGTTTCACATGTGCAATGAGGACCTTGGCGTAGTTTTCTAATTCACTCCATAACCCCATCAATTTGGAGTAAAATTCAACAACTTTCAAACCTCCTTGTTTACAACATGCAAGGTTGGTTATTAGTTGATGAATTTTTGGGATGTTTGCGATAGCATATCGGTTGGCCAAGTTTTCCCCACATAGCTTGGGCATTTTCAGCATAGGCCACACTTATATGTAGCTTCGGGTTGATTACATTAATAATCCATGAACAAATCATGGAATTAACCATCTCCCAAGCAGTTAACTCGCTTTGATCTTCTCCTCCTTTTGGTTTTGGTTTAGCTAGAGTTCCATCTATGAACCCTAGTTTGTTTTTGGATTTTAATGCAGTTCTCACCGCCTTCTTCCATAAATCATAATTTTCTCCAGTGAATATGACCGAAGCGATAGCAACTGTTGGCCCTTCAGACAGATGTAAAAATTAAGGAGATTGATGCTCAATTACGAATTTTCTTGACCCAGTCATAGCTCTGATACCATGTTAAATTTCATATCAATTGGGCAATTAAACAAAGAGTCTTGCATATAAGCTCAAATGAGGTTCCAACCTAAAATCAATTAACAATGGGTAAAGTAACTCACAAGTTTATATACGTGCTCAAACCCTTTAATTTCATCCATGTGGGACAACACCCACTATTATATTCTTTGAATTTTATTAATGTGGGACAATATCCACTTTCATACTTCAACAATTGCCCAAGTACAAAAGAAGACTTTGGGGAAGAACACTCGAGTGCATACTTATCTCAAGCAGCAATGGTCTTGCGGTTGTTATACTTTTGTTTTGCATCAAACTCCTCGCCTGATTTGGTACAATTTGCCACGGATAAGTTTTGGGTTTTCTTTCGTATACATGCTTCCATAGTTGCCATTTGCAAGTAGGGAGGTTTCCATGTGATTGTAAATATTACATTTTAGGGGTGCTAGATTTTCTAAAGTTTTCTGAGCTTTTGCAGTCTCAGTGGATTCAGAGTCGGATTCTCGCAATGGAGGCGGATGTGTATGGTTTTGAGTTTCTCATTGGCGGTTCAACATCGTTCTTGCATAGATTGTGCAATTGCTTTGCTTGTCTGTGACATACATTAGCACTGAATATGAACGAATTTCTGGGTTGTCAGAGTTTGAGCATGGTTTTTGTTCATTTCGTCTCAGTGATGGCCTAATTCGAATATATCAATGAACATGAGACTGCGTAATGAGTAGTGGAGGTGCAGCGCACGTCAGGAACATATCAACTAAAAAACGTAGGGAGCAACATCAACAAGTTGAGATGGCCGAGTTGGTCTAAGGCGTTAGATTAAGGTTCTGGTCCGAAAGGGCGTGGGTTCAAATCCCACTCTCAACATTCTCATTTTTGTTTTTGATGGTTTTTGGAGCATATTTGATTATTTGGTGGTTTTCTTTTTTAAAAAATTTCTCCTTCCGTTTGTCTCGTTTTCACTCTCTCGCGCCACCTCCCTTTGAAAGGTCTAATTATATTACTACTTGTGCAAATTCACGAGGAAAGCAAAAATGAATTTGAGTCTAATATTTTTTTTTTATTGGTTTCATATTACATTACTTAGTTGTAAGAAGTAGCACGATGCGAACAACTATCCAATAGATAATCACTGCTAAACAATTTGTTTTGTTTATCAATAACATGTGATGACGACCCTCATCATCTATTTTTATTGAAGATGTCATCATGCAAATAGAAAGACGAATATTTTAAATATTGAATACTTGAAGAAGATATCCTCCTATATCTAAAGATATTCAAGAGTCTATGTATTTACATAACTCTATTATGACCCATTATAATTGATCTTTACACATTATTTGATATTTTCAAAAAACTCTCTAATTATTGTCAATTCCAAACACATGAATATGAAGTAAAATATGAAATTGAGTGCTTTTTTTTTTTGGTATTGGTAATTGAGGGTCATTTAGTTCAATTGATAAAATTTTGAAGACATTTAAAGACTTAATTCAAACTCAACTTATATTTATGTTTATTGTCTGTTTTTTTTTTGGTTTGAATAATTAAAAAGGTAAAATAGGTATAAATATACCTCCAATATACACTGAAGTCTAGCTAAAAAAAATGCCACCTAAGTAATGACAAATCCAACGCCAAAGTAGTACACAAATACAAGATGAAAGAATAAACCACTAACAAAATTATTGCATCTACTTTTGCACCAAATGGAAAAAATGTCAATCATGAAGAGAAAGTGCAAATTTTAATTCTAGAATGTGTAAGAAAATAGAAGAAAAATTGTAGTGCATTAGGGAAGCCGGGATTCACCTGTGGGTTTGACAACTGGGTTCTTGCTTGGCTGGTGAACAGCCCAGTTGAGTATTTGGGTTGGATTTATCCCTTGTATTTTTCTTAGAATTTGTTCATTACTTTCAGTTTCACTGTGTCTGATTGTGATGTGATTTGATTTGAATGATTGTAGTGAATGGCCTCTGTTTCAACACATCAGCATCAACAACCCCCCACCTCATCACTCTAAAAACATCCACGCACTTGACACCATATTCTCTCCTCAGCTCATTTCCCAGCACCCAACCATGGCAGCAGCAGCAGCTCTGCAATCTCTCACTTGGTCTTCGCCGGTTTCGCGCTTGTCCCCTCAACATTCCCGTCCTCGCTCAGGTCCCCTCTTTGTCTCTAATTCTCTGTTGTGGGTGACTGAAGAAGAAATGGGCATTGTTTTTGCTTGAATTCTACTTGTTCTGATGCTTAATATAAGAGAAATACTGCAATTCTGTGTTTTGGTTGTGCCCAGTTCTGTATTTGAGCTTGAGACCTGGAATTAACTTATGCTGAGTGGAATTGTGATATTCTGGGTTTTAATTTAGCAATGTTTTGATATGTGGGATACACTGTACTCCCTCAATTTCACACTGACTGGGTTCCCCACTTACTAGCTTTCTTGCTTCTATTCATAATCATGTTTGTTGGTGGGTTTTGGCTAAGTTTGCTGGTATTAGGTTCAGGGATGGTTTTACAACTAAGGAGGGACGTTGATACGAGGCACAAATATAATAAGGGGACACTCTCTTTTGAAAAAGATTGGATATGACACATTTGGTGGATGCATTTTGATAATAGAATATTTACTTACTTGGGTTTTTAATATCTGATCTATATTATTCGTCCTAAAAGACTCATGTTTGAATGTGAATCACCAATTGTTTGTAATGTGTCTTCCCTACATGTGTCAAATAACGAAATACAACTTCTTGTATATTTGGAATGAGCCTAAAAATGTGTTAGCATCAATAATTGTCTCTGTTGGTCTTCGACGTGTGTTAGACATGGGGATGCTGAGTTGAATAGACTGTTTGTGCCTCTTCGATTACGAATCTGGGTTCTCGTCTGATCCTGCCTAGATTCTTCTCTCTATCTGTTTCTGTGTGTTCACGTGCGTGTGCGTGTGAAGTGATGCATGAAAGGCTTAGATAGGCAGAGTTCGGACTCAATTCTATGGTACAATGCCACTGCAAAGACTTCGATTGCTATGCTTAGCTGATACTGAGAAAAATGTCAACTACTTAACTAGTACTCTTATTTGGTGCCTGCCAACAAAGAATATTGGGTCAAAAATAAATATGTGATACTTGCTAATGCAACATCATAACTAAGCTGACTTAGTTTTTAAGAAAACTCAAGTGGGAATGGCAAATTATATTTGAAGATGCCTGATTTTCTTAAATAAATATTTAGAGGTCTTTCTCGTTGTGGGGTGCATGCAGGGAGGTTTTTTCTTTTTCTTGGGGGGGGGGGGGGGGCGGTTGATCATACTTGTTTGGGAAATTTATAAAGCCTCATTGGGAGCACTAACTCCCCCACCCCCGTGCATTTCAGACTCCACAGTCAAGCTATTTCTGTATTGTACCATGGAACCGACTGTGCAAATATACTGGGTTATTATGATCATGTCATGGCCAAACATTATAAGCTTATCCTTTGTCTCTGATGCAGGCATTTTCTCTTGGGCTATAGCCCAGCACCCCAATTCTTCATTCAATGGACTTCAGTTGAACTTGCGACGGCTGAAGTGGACATCACATAGGTCATCTTCGAAGGCAGTTGGACCAATAATGATGTCGGTGACACCGAAAATTCAGTTCATCCAAGGGATTGACGAACGCACGATACCAGAAGTGAGGTTAACCAAATCAAAGGATGGCACAAATGGTGTGGCTATATTCAAGTTTGATCAGCCCTCAGTATTTGACTCATCAAGTGAAGTTGGGGATATAACTGGGTTTTATATGATTGATGAGGAAGGCGTCATCTCATCAAACATTGTTAATGCAAAGTTTGTTAATGGAAAGCCAGCGGGTATTGAAGCAAAGTACATCATGCGTAGCCCCCGGGAATGGGATAGATTCATGAGATTCATGGAACGGTACTCCAATGCAAATGGTTTGCAATTTGTCAAAAGTTGAGGCAATGTATATCATCCCTTTATAATTGCACCTTGATTTAGCAGGGGCACGTGCCTTTTCTTTCTTCAATGAGGTTAAGTATAGCTCACAAAGCCGCCTTGTCCATTTTGGCTCTCTTTTTACTTGTTCTGTACCAACTAATCTAAGAAGCTACATTTCTTCACAGTTATTGCATTATTATTGTCGATTTGCTTAACTTTGGAAGCCTTCGTTCTTAGGCATGGGCGTTTAGCGGTTGGGAGTAAGTTTGTCTATAGCTATATACCCAAGCATTAGGACATATCAGCCCAAGTGGTAGATTCACTACATTTGCCTTTTGTGGAAATTTGAATGCTCTCTTTTCCTAATGAGATTGGGCGTGGGGGACATGATGGCATGATTGAATCAATGTTCACTTGTTGACTATGTTGTTCACCTCTTTGTTTCACATCTACCGGTATTGGTTGCCTGATATTCTTGTGAGATTTAGTGAGTGAATGGTTCACCCAAACCTGTGAGCCTGGCCTTGTATACATAGTTCAAAGATAGTACAAAAAAATTACATTATATCCCTACATATCCTCTATTACGCCTCCTCAATCTGATCGGAAGGGTGCACACACAGATTGTTTCTATGTAACATAAACTGCTGAGATGATAGCCCTTTGGTGAAAATGTCAGCAGTTTGCAACTTAGTAGGAATATAACGAATGACTAAGTCCCCATCAGCAACCCGCTCCTGAACAAAGTGATAGCCCACAGCAATGTGCTTGCTACGATCATGTTGCACAGGGTTGGCAGACATGTAGGTAGCATTGAGGTTGTCACAGTAGAGGCGAACAGGTGTAGAGAGAGTGACACCAAGATCATACAATAGCTTACGAACCCAGATATTCTCAGCAACAGTATAACCAAGGGCCCTGTACTCAGCGTCAGTGGAGGATTTAGAGACCATAGGTCGCTCCTTAGAGCTTCAAGCAATGAGGTTGCATCCAAGGAAAACAGCATATCCTGTAGTAGACCGATAGGTGTCCTTGCAGCCAGCCCAATTAGCATAAGAGTAAGCCACCACCAGAGTAGAAGAGGTGGTCGTGCGAAACCATAGACCATGCGGCAATGTACCCTGCAAGTAGCGAAAGATACGCTTGACAGCATGGGGATGAGTAGTGTGGGGAGCATGTATAAACTGAGAAATAACATGTACTGTATATTCAATGTCAGGTCGAGTCATAGTTAGGTACTGCAATGCTCCAACCATGCTCCTGTACAGAGAGGGATCTACAAGTAATTCACCATTTGAGAGGGAAAGGGTGGTTCAGGCAGTAGAAGATGTTCTAACAGGTTTGCAAGTTTGAAACTGAAATTTATGAAGAAGATCAACAAGATACTTCTGCTGAGTTAAAATAAACCCGAAGGGGAATGAACCACCTGAATGCCCAAGAAGAAAAGAAGATCACCAAGATCTTTCATGGCAAACAGCACAGATAGAAAAGTAATAAACTTATGGAGAAGGGCTCCAGGGTTACCTATCAAGACAATATCATCAATATAAAGCAAAAGAACAAGAATGTGGGAATCAGCGTGAGCAATAAACATGGAGAGGTCGGCATGACTACACGCAAAACCATGAGACAATAAGAAACTACTGAAGTGGTGAAACCAAGCACGAGGTGCTTGTTTCAAACCATATATAGCCTTTTTCAGTTTACAGACATGCCTTGAGAAAGCAAAGTTTAACAAACTCTGGAGGTTGTTTCATGTAAACTTCTTCAGTTAGATTGCCATGTAAGAATGCATTCTTAACACTATCGAATAGACCAATTAAAAGAAATAGCAAGTGACAAAAGCAAATGAACAGTAACCGGTTTGGCAACGGGCCTAAATGTCTCATAGTAGTCAATGCCTGTCTGTTGATGAAAGCCTTGCGCCACTAATCGCGCTTTGTACCTCTTAACACTACCTTCAAAATGGTACTTTATTTTATAAACCCATTTACAACCAACAATATTATTACCAGGTGGAGATGGCACCAACTCCCAAGTGTCATTGGCTAGAAGAGCACGATATTCCTCTGTCATGATGTCGACCCAGCGAGAAAAGTTGGAGGGCATGGCAAAGGAAGAAGGTTCAACTTCAGCAATAGATGAGACAAGGGATAACATGGGTTCGGGTTTGACAATACCGGATTTGAAGCGAGTCTGCATGGGGTGACGATCAACAGACACAGGAAGCATACCAATGGTGGGTGAAGGGGCAGCCGCATAGTGTGAGAGCAAGTCCGGGCTGGGCTGCATGGGTGAGGGCGTCTCTGGGCTGGCACCAGAAGAAACTGGCGATCAGGGTGCTGGACTAGGCAACAGCTGTGAGGGAAGAGAAGGTGGGGGAAGTGGACTGGGAGGGTAGCTAGGTCTCGCTAGAATGGGCCGGGGGACTAATGGGATTAAGCCCAGTCTCCACAGGGACAGACCTAGACACAAAGGGGAAACCGCGCAGACGGGGAGGGGCTGGCCCAAGCCCAGGAGGGGAGGATGACGATAGGTCATGCTGAGACCGAAAGGAGGTGGAGGAAGAATGGGCCGATGGAGGTGACCCATTATCGAAGGAGCCCAATAGCAAATCAACCAAGGTCGAGGTAGTGGGCATGGCAGAGTCAAATAAAGGAGCCTGGGCAACCTCAACAGTAGACGTGGGAGTCAATTGCAAAATTTCAGCATGATTAAAAGTAAAAGAATGACGTAATTGTGGAGACTTCGATTAGAGTGCTGATGGGGTATTGTATTTAAAGAAAACAGACATGGAGACTAATATAAACGCATCCTGAAAGGGGATTAAGACAACGGTATGCTTTATAGTTCACAATGTAACCTAAGAATACACATTGAATAGATCGACTTTGAAGTTTATTTGAAGAGCATGCCATAAAATTGGGAAAACACAAACAACCAAAAGGTTTAAGGAAGGAATAGCCAGGCACTCGCTGAAATAAAATTTTATACGGGGATTTATTTTTCAAAACAGGAGTAAGGAGTCTATTAATGGTGTAGACAGCTATATTAGCAGTGTCTAACCAAATATAGGTGGGCATAGAAGCATCAATAAGAAATGAGCGAGTCATTTCAAGGAAGTGACAATGCTTATGTTCAGCAACCCCATTTTGTTGTTGAGTATCAGGACAAGATTTTCGAAAGTAGATGCCATGTTTTGTAAATAAGTCATGCATAGAAGAGTTATCAAACTCTCATCCCACTTTGAAACATCTTAATTTTACAATTAAACATGCTTTCTACTAAAAGCTGAAAGTTAGTAAGTAACTCATAGACCTCGAATTTGCGCCGCATAGGGTAAATCCAAGTAAAACAAGAATAATCATCAATAAAACATACATAATATTTATAACCTTGATGAGATAAAAACATCTAAATGAATTAATTGTACAGGAGAGTTCGTTCTATGTTCAGTAGATTGAAACGGAAGTCTATGAGATTTAGCTAAGCAACAAGATACACAATTATTAGAGAAAACTGTTTTAAACTGAAGCAAATTGTGTTTCCTTAAAACATCTAAAACGCTAGCTCCACAATGACCCATTGTCTGTGCCGAAGATCGCCAGACTTGGTGAGGACAATATGAGCAGGGACTGACACAGTGAAGCAGGAACAGGGACGGTGTAGACTGGACCCGAAGTAGAGACCTGCAATAGGACGTCACCCGAGGTGTTGTGCTTGACACACACATAGGAAGATTCAAATATCACATGACAAGCATTATCCCTACATAATTGTTGTATTGAAAGCAAGTTGCGTTGTAATTGAGGGACACGCAAAACATTCATAAGTGTTAAGGGCTTGTGACAAGTGGGGAGGAGCTGTGGGAGGGGGTGGAGACCATCATGCAAGTAGAGACGGCGAGAGGCTCAGCAGGCCGATGATGCAGACGGAAACCACTATGTCACGGCTGAACCCTAGGCAGGAGGGAGAAGGGGTTTGTGTTGCTTGGGGAAGAAGAAAGCCCGAAGGAACCAAAAACCCTAGGCAGCCATAGGAGAGAGAGAGGAGCGAAAAAATTTTAAAATTCTTTTGGCTCTGATACTCTGTGAGATTTAGTGAGTGAATGGCTCACCAAAACCTAGGAGTCTGGCCTTGAATATATAGTCAAAGACAGTACAATAAAATTACATTTATATCCCTACATATCCTCTATTAATTCTGACAATGACATCTAAGCCTTCATTCTAGAGTAAGGACACAAAAGTATTGGAAAATACAGGAGGCTTAACATCTAGACTGATGTCAGAGTCTACCACCAATATAGCTGACATTGTTTACTAGAATGTGGCATTCTTAAAGTAACAACATGGGATACGGAGTTGTACTCCAAGGAAACATTTCTTAAATGCTTTTGGCTAATAGTTGATCGCATTATATCTTGTTTTTTATCTTAAGGCAAATAGGAGATAGTGAGTTTTCCCTTTCGAACTCATAGGAACAATGCTTTGCTTTGTCTCTTCCAAAACATAGCCAGGGAAGGAACTTTCTAGCTATTACAGTTTCTTCCTTACCCAAGACACTGTAGTAGGGCTTCCCACCCTATAAAGGCTCTGTAAAATGATGAGCATTTCTAGAGAGAGAAAGCAAGAATAGGATTCCATTGCTGTACAATAATGATCAAGAAGATACAAACTAGCTACTGTAAAGCTTATATATAGCTGGTAAGAACAACAAACTCTAATAATAAGTTAGTTGCTGACTAGACAAAGAGAGAGAAACTGCAATAGCCCAACCCTATTTAATGTTTATTTATTTAAGTAATTCATGTTAAAGATTGTCTCATATTTAATTATCGCATTCAATCATCCAGGTGGAAAAAAAAAATATTTGGGCCCTTACTTGGCAATTCGGGTTTTATTTATTTATTTAATTATTAAGGAAGACTTTGGAAGAATTGATAGTAGACCCTAACAAGTTTAGTCTAAGTAATTTATTTTGTTTTCCATAACATTACAAAAATTCAATTTTGAGTTACGTAAAAGTGTTATCATTACAAAGTGTTTTATTCCCAAACCCAACTTATTTCGGCCCAATTTGAAGCCTAACAAGTTTGTATATTAACCTAGCTAATTACCATGAGTTAAGTTTAATCATGGTTAGCTAAAAGCCACTTTACAAGTGGATAAAAATCAGCCAAGTAAATTTCCTTTCATTCTTAACCAAGTAAAACACACACATACATTCCTCTTCTCTTTCTTCTCTAACCACATAGCCAACTAGCTCTAGCCCCAATTCTGGTGTTTTCCAGTAAGTTTTCAGCCAGTCTTGGCTGCCTCCGACTCCCCCTAACACTCTAGTACCACTAGCTAGCATCCTCCTTCCTCAAAACTACCAAACATCACCTTAATCTCTACTTTTTTCAAACTCAAAGTGAGTAACCCTAAGCTTGTTTTCTTTGGATTTTTAATTTTGATTCTTTATTATGTTGATTTGAGTTTTGATCATGTTTTTTTGGATGGAAACAAGAGTTATTTTGATGTTTTTAATTGTTGATTGAGTTTGGATCATGCTAGGGTTTAGAGTTATTCATGAGCATGCAAACTTAAGGTTCAAAGTATGTGTTTCTTGGATTGTTTGCATTGGATCTAGTGGTTTTAATCTCTAATAATGTTTATGAGGGTATTTTTGGTGATCTTGGATTAGATAAAGAAGAAGTAAGTTGGCCAACAGTTAGGGTTTTAATGATTTTGTAAGGTTTAGTTTCCTTTAATTTCAAGCATGATATATGTATATATTTGATTAAAAAATGAATCTTTGATGTATACGATTATGAAGTGAAATTAAGTATGATGGTTTTGCATGATGAGGAGAGCACTAAAGCTTCGTTACATGAATTTTGGGATTGATTTTAGCTGAGGATTTGTGTGAAAATAGAGGAGAAAACCAGGTACGGTGGGGGTTGGGAAATGATAAAAAAATGGGGAAATTTTTCCAATAAACTGGTAATTCACGGCCCAACCAAAAATTATGATTTTTGGTGGGTAGATATATCAGTGAGCTAGCTTTCAAATGGCTTTTAAATCACTTTAATCCAAGGTCTGTGGAAAAAGTTATGGCTATTTTACTAGAACTGAGCAGGTTCGATTAAAACTGGCATACTTGTATTCTAACCCCATTTTGAAAACCCTATTGTGAATCATGCTTTGTGTTCTAAATAAAAGTTTTTCAAGACTTCTTAAGCTTTCTGTATTGGGAATTAAGTCTTAAACAGAGGTCGGAAGATTAGTTTATGAGTCATTACTTTAGCCCCTTCAACGCCCTTACTTTTCTTTTACTAAAGTATTAACTATGAAAATAAAAACATTTGCTAACTATATGTTGCTATAACGATATTTTTGCATAGAATCAGGGCCTAAACTATCATTTCCTTCCCTTTTGTGCATAATCTGACTCAGTGACATTTCATTAAAAGCCCCAGGTACGTTTATTTCCTGTATCTTTAGAAATCAGCACGTATTTATCAAAATTATAATATTTTGATAAGTATTTCAATGAATCAATTTATACAGTGATTTATCATTTACTTAGTGACCCTGCCAATTATCATCTATAAGACATTCGCCCTCCAATTACCCGCATGGCTTCAGGCCAAGTTCCCGATCTGCTTGGCAGGTGTACACCTATCCATAGATCGTAACAGTTACAAGGGGTCCACTTCCAGATAATAATTAGCAATGCAATTTTATATTTATCTCAGGCATTGTTTTATCTTAAAATGAATTACAAAGCAGGCTCAACTAATGCTACAAGGTTATTTTGCAACACAGTAATGTATGTATTGAGTTTCAGCTCACCATTCGAGATGTTTTCTTGTTTTGTTTTAGGCATGCATAGGAGTTTCTTTATTCTACCAAGCCAATTGAAGAAATTGAGAGTCCAAGGACATCTGGATCGGTTTACAGTGGTGGCTGTTCATATTATATGGAGACCATTGGATAAGCACTTCAGTAGATAGTGATGTAAGTTTATGGTGATGTAAACTTTAAGTTAGTAGTCATTACTTATATATGATTTAATGAAGTTTGAGGATGTATATAAGTGACCCATGTTATATCCAGTCATGGTGTGTAGAGTCTTGTCCTTCGGGATGACAGTAGTGTCATGTTCATTGGGTTTATCAGCTGTAATAGAGATTATGAAGATGAATAGTGACATAGGTATAGTGGGGGCATTACAGAAACTAATTTGCTATTTTAGCTAAATTCGAACTAATTATCTAACTAATTCCTCAACATCCTCCCCTTAAGATGAAATTGGAGGAGAATCCAGCAATCCATGTCTTGAACAGTTGTATTTGTGTTGCAGCTCACTCAGTGGTTTAGTCATGAGGTCTGGTAGTTGCTTCTTTGATGAGACATGGACTGTTTGCAAAAAACCTTCAAGTACTTGTCTCTAGTATAGTGACAATCGATGTTAAGATGTTTTCTACGTTCATGAAAGATAAGGTTTTCTGCTATCTACTATGCAGCCTTATTATCACAATGCATAAGGACATGCAGCATAAGAAGTACATGTAAATCATGAAGCAAATGTGAAATCCACTCGGGGTTAGACGTTGTGGCTCAAAACTATGGAATTAGCAGAGAGACTAAGATTGATGCATTTCTTAATACATTTGAATTAGAATTATGAAGCCATTAGGGGACAACTATTGGTTCTAGATCCTTTGCCCAATGTCAATAGAGCATACTCTATGATTCAAAGAGTTGAAACTCAACGGAATGTGATTGGAAATATAATAGCCAACAGGGAAGTAGCAGCTAATGTCATGAGGCTTGGTTCAAATCCCTTCGAGAATTTAGATTCTGTGGCCAATGCTTTTGCTGTAAGAAGTGGTCCTAGCTCAAGAGAGTCAAGAAAAACAAAGAAAGTACGTATTGTGACCATTGCCAAAGGGCTGGTTATACAAGTGATCAATGGTTTAAAATTATAGGTTACCCTGACTAGTACCAAGGACCAAAGGACAACACTAGGCCAAAGAAGAATGTTAGGGCTGCAACAAATTTTGCTAGTTTTGAAAATAATCGATACACTCTACCTTATCACACTTTTGGCACTCAATAAATTAGCATAGGCTCACTTAGGTTTATCCTCTTCCATAGGCAAGATTGATTACAATCTTGTGCAAGCCCTAGCTGAGGAAATGATGAGCTTAGCCAAGGGACAACAAGGTGTGGACATGCAGTCCACAGATCATAATGCTTTAGCCCACTTTGCAGGTATGATTTCTATTGGCTCTCACTCTCATATTAGCTATGCTATGCTAAATACTATTCCAAGCTCTTAGATTATAGACACTAGCCCAGTGGCCATATGACCTTTGATTTGAGCCTGTTTTCTAAGGCCACTTACATTGCTTAAATCTTTCACTATCACCTTACCTGATGACACCCTTAAGCCCATTACCCTTGTTGGTGATGTCCATCTTTCACTTACTTTGACCTTGTATAATGTGTTGGTTGTGCCAGATTTCAAATACAATTTGCTTTCAGTGGCTAAATTCCTGAAAAACAATTATTGTTACACCACTTTTTATCCAACTCACTGTGTTTTTCAGGTCCTTTCAACTAACTTGATTGTAGCCGCTGGTAAAAAGGCTGGTGGACATTATACTTTTAAGTCTTCTCATTTTAGAGATAAAGCTTCTAACTTGGCAGCTAATGTCTTTGAATAGGGAAGAACGTGAGGTGGGTACAGGGCAAGTAAAGTTATACTCACACCCATACCTATTTCCAAAAGTCACCCTCATCTTCATACCCATACTCATACTCATCGGGTTTTTAAAATCTGTCTCCATACCCATACCCATACCCATTGGGTATTTCAAGTTTTATTTGAGTATATACAGATATTAAAATATAACACCTATCAGGTACGATAATTTTTTATCTAAAGAAATTCATAAAACTAAATTCAACTAGGCAGAATGTTTTAAAGAAGTACAATATCCATTGGATTAAGTGCAAGAGTTCATACTTAGTTTATAAGCAAAAACTTCATTCTGAAAATGATTAGAATAAGGGACACAACAAAGCAGGGAGTGAGGGACACATGAAATGAGTTAGGATTTTAGGTTTATGAGTCGTAAGTTACATGACTTCATTTATCACCATAGTAAATGAGTAACACAAATAGATGCATTACATAGTTGGGGATGGGTTGAGACATGAAGCCTTTTTTTAAAACTAACTACTAATGTTCAAAATTTAAAACTCAACTCAATAATTTATTTTATCTCCCAAAAAAATTTTGGTGTGGGCGGGTATGGGTATGGGGCAGGTGATGCCTATACCCGAAACCGTACCCATACACATACCCTTTTTCAACAACCCACCTCATACCCACCTTTTTTCCAATATTTCATACCCGTATCCGCTATAAATGGGTGGGTTCAAGGTGGGTTTTTTGGGTTTGGATACAATTTTCATCCCTATCTCTGAAGTGTCTCTCAGTCCACAAATATACAATACCAATGAATCAAGATTCATCTCCTTGCAATAATTCAGCATGCAAATCTCATAATTTGGATGTATTACATGCTAGATTAGGTTATACCTCTTTCTCTAAGATGTAGTACATTGTAGATTGTAAACCTTTTTTGTCTTATGATTTTTTGGTGAGACATGTGTACTAGCTAAATTTCACAGGTTAATAAAAGCACCATTGCAACAAAAGCTCCTTTTTAGCTTATCCACATGGATCTTTGGGGTCCTTACAAGATAGCCAGTGTGACAAGGGCTAAGTATTTTCTTACCATTGTGGATGACTTTAGTAGATCCACTTGGATAAATGTGTTACAAGACAAAACATAGGTGTTTTCTACAGTCAAACAGTTTTATAATATGATTGAAACTTAATTCCAGGTTAAAATTCTTATGATCAGGTCAAACAATGGATCTGAGTTTGTTCACAATGCATGTTTAGATTTCTTTGCCTCAAAAGGTATTTTGCATCAAAAATCCATTATTAAAACCCTACAGTAGGATGGAGTTTTAGAAAGAAAACATAGACACTTACTTGATGCTGCTAGGGCTATTAGGTTCCACATAGGGTTACCTAAAAGTTTTTAGAGTGAGTGTGCACTATTTACAACTCACATTATAAACAAATTACCTATGTTTGATTTAAGCTGGAAAAGTCCTTTTGAAGTACTTTATAATCAAGCTCCTGATTATTTAACTCTAAGGACAATAGGTTGTCTATGTTTTGCAGTTAATGTGGGAGAGAAGGACAAGCTTGAGACTAGGGCTCGCAAATGCATTTTACTAGGGTACACCTTTGGTTATAAAGGTTACAAACTTTTTGATTTGCAAACCAAGAAAATAATTCACAGCAAAGATGTTTTGTTTACGAAAACCATCTTTCCTTTTAAAACTGGCACAATCTATTCTGGTACACCACCTAAAAAGGATGATGAGGATCCCATCTTACCTTCTTTGATTCCTTCCGCCATTCCTGATTCACCAAAGGCTACAATTCCCTCACCATTCAAGGTGGTGTAGGACTCCCTTCCTCGCTCCTTCACACATGACATCAATATACCCTCACAAATCGTGCTTCTTCACTATTTACATCATATGAACAACCTACTGGCCTTGGTTCTGATACCCCTTCTTCTATTATTCCTAATTTTCCTAGTGGAACTAAACACTTCCAAGGAAATCAGCAAGTGTGAAAGCTCCCCCTGCCTGTCTAAAGGACTACATCTGTCCTAAGGTCACTAACAAAGCTACTGGTCACTTAACTAGATCAAGTCCTGAATAAACTTTCTAATCCCATATATTTCATTCTAAAACTCTTGACCCATTGTTTCTTTCTTCTTATTTGGCATATATGTCATCAGATTATGTGGCTTCACTAGTCAATTTATTACATAAACCAGAGCCTAAGTATTATTCATAGGCAAACCTATATCATGAGTGGAAAATGGAAATGAAAAATGAGCATGATGTATTAGATCAGAACAACACTTGGATTTTAACCTCTCTTCCTCTGGGGAAGAAAGCTCTTACATCAAAGCGGGTGTACAAGACCAAGTACAAGCCTGATAGGTCAGTTGAAAGGTATAAAGCTAGATTGATTATTAGAGGCTTTGAACAAATCATGGATAAGGATTAAAAGCAAACTTTTTCTCCAATTGCCAAACTCACTACTGTCAGAGTTTTCATAGCTATGGCCATTACCAAGGATCGACCACTTCATCAATTAGACATTAATAATGCTTTCTTGCATGGTCAAATTGATGAAGAAGTATATATGACTCCACCTAAGGGGTATAATAAGGAAAAACCTAGACAGGTTTGTGAGTTCCAAAGGTCTCTTTATGCCTTGAAGCAAGCCTTAGAGCAACACAATTTGGAGCTCACATAGCTCTTGCAGTCTAAGGGCTTTGTGCAGTTAAACAGTGATTACTCTTTGTTCACTAGAGATAATAAGGATTTGCAGACCTTTTTACTAGTATATTTAGATGATCTGTTGATTACATATGATGACATTTCAGGTATTACACACCCTAAACAAGATTTGCATTAGGAATTTACCATTAAGGATCCCGAAATAGCTAGATATTTCCTTGGTATAGAGATCTCTAGTTCCAAAACTAGAATCTTTTTGAACCAAAGGAAATATGTCTTGGATATATTGTCTGATGTAAGTTTGACAGGAACTAAACCTATAAGGTTTCCACTTCCTAGAGGTCTCATGTTGTCTACTAATAAGGGTCATGCCTTGGATAACCTTGAACCGTATAGAAGGGTGATTGGTAGACTGTTGTATTTAACTCTTATAAGACTAGATATCTCTTATGATGTGCAACATTTTAGTCAATTTTTGCAGATCCCCGCTGAGTTACATTATCAAGCTATCATGCGTGTGTTGAGGTACCTGAAGGGAACACCAAACAAAGGACTATTTTATCCTAAACAAAATAGTTTATAAGTGATTGCATATAGTGATGCTGATTGGGGAACTTCCAAGATAAGTTCCAGATTTTTAACAAGTTATTGTGTACTTTTAGGGAATTCCTTGGTTTCTTGGAAAACCAAGAAACAAAAAATTGCTGCCAAGTTAAGTGTCGAGGCAGATTATAGAGCAATTGCAGCCACAACTTTTGAAAATTAGATCCATTTAACTTTACATTGACGAGTTGTATTCCTGAAAAATTAGAATTCGACAAGTAGAGTGGATAACTATTGTAACTTTCATGGTTCCTCCTTGATTCAAAACCATTTGTTCATGAATTCTTAGCAGAATCCATCATTGATCATGAAAGAAAAAAAGCAATGATTGATCAGTTTTCAATCAATCACTAACAATTTTCTAAATCAATCTTGATGCAAACTAGATCAATTGTTGAGTCCAAACAATCAATCAAGGAAGAAAAAATGAATGTGTTTAGTTTGATGAAACTTGATCAATTGATGATAAAAATCAATCAATCAAAAGGGAAATGAAGACTGATTGATTCAGGATTAGGATCATCACCAAGAAGCTCTGATACCATGTAAAATGGTGAGCATTTCTAGAGAGAGAAAGCAAGAATATCAGAGAAGAGCTCTCTGTATTCTATTGCTGTACAATGATGATCAAGAAGATACAAGCTAGCTACTGTAAAGCGTACATATAGCTAGTAAGGATAGCTAACTCTAATAATAAGTTAGTTGCTGACTAGGCAGAGAGAGAGAAACTAATTTGCTGATTTTTAGCTAAATGCTAACTAACTATCTAACTAATACCTCAACAGGCTCCTATAAGAATGAACCCAGACGAACTCTGCTTTAGCCAAGCTCGCAAGTTAGATCATGTGCAATGTTAGGTGAGTGAGTTGGAAATGGGGGCTAAAAGTAGCTAGGGCCACTCGTATAAGCGTAGCAGAAGGCTCACGGTGCGCGGCTCACAGAGCGACCCTCACCAATATTCTTTTGCCGTTTTATGTGTCAAAAAGACGCTGTTTAATTTGCTTGATCAGCTTTTTTTTTACCATTGGAGGGAATTTTAAAAAAGGAAAAAAACGTGTCTGGGCTAGATCTGATGCAAAGGCTGATTATGTATTAGTTGGGCAACGGCTATATGGCCTGCTTTGGATTTTTTTTGTTGAATTTATTTCTTACTCTATAAATACACGTCCATTTTTCCTAAATCAAGCACACAAAATTCTTAATTTCTCTCTCTCTCTATCAAAGTTCTCAGCATGTTGTTTAATTTTTTCATCCAAAAGAAGTGAAGAAATCTAGTAAGTATTGGTAATTTTTATTCAATTATGCACTTAATTTTGTAATATAAATTTATCGTTTGTTCTTCTTTTGTAAAAAATTTAGAGGTGCTTTTAATCAAGAAAGAAGTGAAGAAGATTGTGTGTATGAATAATTTTTAAAATGTTGAAAAATTATGTTATGTGTTACTATATGTGTTAGCATCTAAAATAAATAATATGATTAAATTTAAATATATTTGGCATGTTAGTCACATTTAATTAAGTTTTCACATGTTAGATTACATGTATGCAATGTTAGTGACATGATTATGTGACTTGGCATGTTAGTAAATATATGACTTGGCGTGTTAGTAAAAGAAAAGAGAAGTTTGAAATTATTATATAAGTAGTTAGTAATTATGATTAAGTTAAAATTTATAATTTAGGTGATATTGGTTAAATTAAAATGAATTTTTACAAATATGATTTGGCATGTTAGTAAATATGGCATGATTGTATGAATTGATTTTATAGTAAATATTATGAGAGTATGTTATTAAATATGACATGACTATATGATCATATGAAATATGTTATGGCATGCTAATGAAATTAGGATTGAATAATATGACGATATGTTATAAAAGAATTACTTTCATTTACCCCCTTGAGGTTTTAGTAAATATTAATATACCTCTAAACTTTTTGAATTATCATTTACCCCCTACACCTTTGCATAATAGTATTACAAACCCTCAAATTACAAATTAAAAATGTCCTTGATTCTCTTGAAATTGGTTTGATTACTAAATGATAAGGTAAAAACATAGTTTAAGAAGACTACTTGGCACCTTTAACAATAAAGATGCCTATTTTCTTGCTCGAAAATAGCCAAATATTGGGCAATTGAAAAGAAGGAGATAATACATAAACTTATCCTAGATGATGAAGGAAGGTTCAGACCGCACCATAGGTAGTGCTGGGAGGCTTGCGGGACCATGGCGACCTTAGCAATGGTCTCGATGTCACTACTGCGACCACTACTGATGACATCGATCATATCAAAGGTTAAGCGAATAAGGTCAGACCTCAATTAAACTTCATATGGATAGAGAAGAGATGGTAAGGGTAAAAAATTTATAAACACGAAGGCATTTTTATAATTTGGGTAGTTTGTAATACTGTTATGCAAATGTGAAGGGGGTAAATGATAATTCAAAAAGTTTAAGGGTACAAGTAACATTTACCAAAACCTCGAGTAGGGTAAGTGAAAATAATTCATTATAAAAGATGACATGGTTATATGTTAATATGAATTTGTTACCTAAAATGAATATGAACTGATTCATAATATTCAAGTCGTAAAACTAAAATTAATTTGACTAATTAATATATTAAGTTTTGACATGTTAGGAAAAATAATTTGGTTTATTAAGTTATGAATTTTAGTCAAATTATTTAAAATTTTTTGTAAAGTTAAAAAAGAAAATAAAAGTTTATAAATATATTGGTATGCTTAAATATATGACAATATTACATATGATTTTATAAATTAGAATTTAGAACTAAAACTAATATGACTAACTAAAATTAATATGATATTGATTCATGAAATATAGTTTTGAATGTGATTATATGTTGATATATTAATATAGTTTTCTATGACTTGATATAATTTAATATGTTAATAAATTTTATAATCTCTTTACATAAAATTAATATGGTTAATTAATAGCATATTAATACAATTAATTATATGCTTGTAGGTGGTAATTGTACCTCAAACATCGATCGAAATCTCCCAATCATTTATTAGCTTACTTAAAGAAAACGGTTCACCCCAAGTTTTTTGGGGGGGGGGGGGGGATAGTA
>JAKOGI010003641.1:20000-46840 GCA_029747015.1 Carnegiea gigantea | reverse complement strand
CATATATATATATATATATATATATATATATATATATATATATATATATATATATATATATATATATATTAGTATGTATTTATATATCTATATATACATGTCTATCTATATGCGTGTACATATATATGTCCCGAGAAGGTGTCCATAAAGCTTTGTAGGGCGTGCCCATCCATTGCGTCCACTAGTTTGTCGATCATTGGGAGGGGGTAGCTATCCTTTGGCGATGCTTTGTTCAAGTCAACGAAATCTACTAGGGCCACATTTGAGATCCACTCCGGGTACTGACATTCCCGGATGAATCCGGCCTCTAGTAGCTTCTGCACCTCCATTGTTGCCGCTGCAGCCCGCTCAAGGCCCATGTGTTGCTTCTTTTGGACAATGGGTTTGTAAGGAGGATCGACGTTTAGTTGTGGTCTATGACGACAAGAGCCTTTATCTCCCTGCGCAATGCGACAGTGCGTTTGAGGCACCCCTCGTCGAGGGGGACTTGCTCAACACCATCCGCGGTCTCCCAGCGAGGTCGATCTGGTTCAGCTGAGGTCAACATATGTATGATCAAGGCCTCGACTGTAGGAAGAGGTGGCCTCGGCTGTGGCCTCCTGTCTGGCGGTGGGGGCCCGGCAGCCCCTCTCTTGGCCATCCGCTCTACCAGTGGCCTGATACTAACGAGATAGCATTCTCGGGCCATCCGCTGGTCTTCTTGCATTGTACCCATGCTTCCATCATCAGCCCTAAACTGAAGTTGGAGCAAGTATGGGGCGATGACGACCTTTACCTTATGCAACGTAGGCCGCCCCAGGATGGCATTGTAGGCTGTGGGCACGTCGATGACCAAGAAATCTACCTCTAGGGTTCTTGCTTTGGCCTTATCTCCAAAGCACAAAGGGGGGTGGACTATCCCTATGGGGTTCATCTCTTGTCCCCTGAATCTTAAGATAGGATGTACCAAGAAAACGATTTCTCTCCCTAGATATTTCAATTTCTTCAAACAGTCCCAAGTGATGATGTCCACGAAGCTGCCTATGTCAGCAAGAATTCTCCACACAATGGCACTGGCCACCTTTATTTCTACCACCAACGGATCATTGTGCGGGGAGGTGAAGCATGGGCCTTCTCCCCCATCGAACACCATTATAGGCATTTCAAACTGTGGTGAACCGAGGGTCGACGGCCTCGAGCTGTGACCTCATGTCTCCTCGGCTAGGGTTTAGGTCGATGGGAACCTTAGCCTTCTTGGGGGCATCCGCACCTTCGGTGCAGATCTCGATGGCTCGGATGAAGTCGGCAGCTTTTCTTAATGCCTCGCTAAAGGGGTATCTTTCTACTCAGCTAAAGAGAACTTGAACCATCCTCTCTTCAAACTACTCAAAAAGGAGGTGTATGCCACCCCATCTTCCAAATTAGGGATCAGGACTGCCTCTTGATGGAAGCTCTTGACGAAGTCGACCAGGGACTCCTGTGGCCCCTGCTTGATTTTAGAGAGGTGAATACTAGTTCGCCTCTTCTTACGGCTGGCATTGAATTGGCTAACAAATCTATTAGCCAGGTCCTGGAAACATGAGACACTTCCTAGTGCCAAGCCGTGGAACCAGGATTGCACTACCCCTTTCAAGGTAGTAGGAAATAATTGGCAGTATGCGGCTTCCTCTACGCCTTGGACTTACATTTGTGCCTTGTACGCCCCTAAGTGTTCCTCCGGGTCTGTGTTTCCATCATATAGGTCCACGGTAGGTATCTTCACTTTGTTGTAGCGTAGAGCATTGACAATCTTTATGCTAAATGGGTGGAAAAAAGTAACGGGCTCCATCCAGGCTGCCGTGCCGGAAACGCTGATGAGCGTCCACGGGCATCTTTCTACCTCCATCACTGACGCACTTCTTCGGGTAGGACCGACCCTTGGCAATTTGGGCGGAGTCCGGTGATGCTGGGGAGATCGCTAGCCACGCCTGTCTCGGGAGGGACTGTGCGTATGCTTACGGTCAGAGCGACGCTGGAGTTCGCCGTCACCCTGAGGCCTCCCCTCGAGGCCTGGAGGTCTGCTCCTACTCTTCAAACCAGGCGGTTCTTCGGGAGTGTGTTGTGTACGGTGTTCAGGCTGTAGTTGACTTTGCCGACTGTCCATGGCTCGGACGATGGCTGTGCAGGGCCTCGGCCCTGACGGATCGGTCACGGTTCTCAGCCCGCTATCGGCCGTTTCTATCAGCATGAGTCACCTCTCTCATTCCCTCACTATAGTGATTGCATTCCATGGGTACATGTTTATAAGAGGGCTCACAGCCTGCTACAAGTACGCACTTAAAATGGGGAAGAGGCCTCGCGGAGCTCGCGGCCTCTACTGCTTTCTTCACTTGTTCGGAAACTTGTTGCATAATAGTGTTAGTCATGGTGGACATGAAGTTCTTGAGTGTGTTCACCATAACGTAGACCTCTCGCCCAGCCAGGGGCAGGCTGACCAAACGGGGATCGGCCCGGGAACTCTCTGAGGCATCCTCGGCCTCGAGAGGTGCCGGGGCTTCCGTTACAGGCACTTCATGTAACACCCCAGCCCCTAGGGTCAGGAGTGTTACGTTTTCTTACTTCTTACTTAATTCATGGGTGAAACAGACAGAGTTTCCCCTAAAAACTGACCGTTTCCAGGCTAAAAGCCTTACAACAAATCCCTACGTTAAATAGAAACATATAAAACTTCCAAAATAAGCTCAACAGCTGCACGCCAGAGTCCATCGCTCTACGGGTCGCTTGCCTGGAGTGCACCAACTATAAAGTTCATTAATAAAGAAAGAAATCAAACATAGAACTCTACGGTTTACACAACCGGAGTACTGGGGTTTACATCCCAAAACACAGCTAATTTCAACCAAAGACATCTAACTAATTAGATGGTTGGTTCACACGGCTATACAGAGCGACTCATAAACAATATGCATTATATGAGCTAGAAAACTTAGTTTGCAACATTTAAAAACTATGAATACGTTATATTACATCGTTAAACACATGCCTCCACTTCTATATGGCACACATAACTCTTTTTCAAGCAGGGGTAAACTCCAGCTCAGCGTAAGTAGCGTGACTTCCACTTATCATAACAAAGGCCTGGGGAAAAACGGGAAAAAGTAATGGGATGAGCAACCACACGCTCAGTGAGAATTCCCTTACTCCTTAAAACCCAAAATAGTTGTAGGCAATAATACTAATAATAGCCACATATCACGCATTCATACTTTACTATCATATTAGGCAATCATAGTTCCCAAGGAAAAATTACCTTCCTTAAACTTCATTCCAACCACTCAACTCAATTCTAGGCCCTCAATGACCAAACTTTTCTACTAGGAGGCATTCAGGCACATAAACAAGTATGCAATAAGGACTGAATACAAAGGCCTTCAAACTCACTTTTGAAAACATAGTGACTCTCGATAAATACCAAGAATGGTTTATAATCCACATAAACTCCTTTAAAGCTTCTAATTCTTTCTAAAAGTACTCAAAACATCTAAACTGGTAAGAAAGACTTGGCAAGAAACATCCTTTCGTAGAATATGTATATTGGAAAGCTTGAATGTACGATGCATTACTAAGATGTAACTATACTTCATTTGAAATGTCATTCAAACCATATTCAGAGCACATTCAAAAAAACAGGTTACGTACATTTGAAAGCTTTCTTCTTTGCTTAAAAACGCTTTGCTTGGCCTCTTGAGGCTCGGGTTACTTTAAAAGCCAAATCTCCTTTTTATCAAGAACTTACTTATAACATAAAAAAACATCTTAGGAGGTCAACACCACCCTTAAGTGAGATTGTCACTCTTAATCTACATTATCCCCGGGGTATACGTACTTAACTTTTGGCCAAAACGGGCCTTAACAGAGCAAATCTAACCTTGATACTGTCCTCTGTGGGACAACAACTCACACCAGGATAATCATATCCTGAGTCCAGTCCTCCTCAAGGTTTTCTTACGTATCACAACTTCATAACTTATCTAGGGAACAGCTCACACCAAGATAATTCATATCTTGAGTTCAGTTCTCAGGAGTAGCTCACACCAAGATAATTCATATCTTGAGTCCAGTTTCTAGCTTTTCTTTAGGGGAAAACAGCTCACGCCATCTTTGCGTCCAGTTTCCAGGAACAGCTCACACCAAGATAACTCATATCTTGAGTCTAGTTCCTACCCTCTACCCAATTGCCTAGCACTTTCTTGGCCTTCAAGATTGTATTTCATTTCTCTTTTTCAAATGCTTACTTTGCTGAGAACTTACTTTTTAACAAATGACTATAATCTTTCTAAATGCTTATAGCCCATTTCATTTTTAATTTAAAAACTTTTTACAAACGTACTAACTCGTACAACGACTTTACTTTTAACTTTAAAAGCTTCGTATAAACATAATACGTTTGTTAACACGTAAATCGACTTCGTAAATGACTTAAAAGCTTCATATAGATGTGATAAGTTTATTAACATGTAAATCAACTTCCTTTGAAACTTAAAAGCATCTTAAAAGTTTAACAAGCTTGTTAATACCTAAACTGACTTCGCTTTAAATTTAAAAGCTGCTTAAAAACGCAAGGCGTTCACTAAATTGTAAAACGACTTAGTTTCTAACTTAAATGCCTTGTACGAACGTAATAAGTTTGCTTAAATCGTAAAACGACTCCGTTTCTAGTTTAAAAGCTTCGTATAAATGTAATAAGGTTGCTAAATCATAAAACGACTTTGTTTTCAACTTAAAAGTTTCGTATAAATGTATTGAGTTTGCTAAATCGTAAGACAATTTTGTGCTCAACTTAAAAGCTTCTTAATAACATAATACGTATGTTAGTTCGTAAAACAACTTCGTTTTAAACTTACAAGCCTCTTATAAACGAAATAAGATTTGTTAATACGTAAATTGGCTTCGTAAATAACTTAAAGGCTTCTTATAAATGTGAAATGTTTACCAAATCGTAAAACGGCTTATTTTCTAACTTAAATGCTTTGTATAAATGTAATAGGGTTGCTAAATTGTAAAATGACTTCGTTTTCAACTTAAAAACTTCTTATAAATGTAAAACGATTCCTAACTCATAAAACGACTTCACTTTTTAGCTAAAAAACTTCTTTTACACGTAATACATTTGCTAAATCGTAGATCGAAACTCGTTTGAGACATAACATGCTTAGTTAACATTTAATTCAAACTAAGTTCGAAATTGAAACCCATTTGAGACTTAAATACTTAGTTAGCAATAAACGCAAGCTAGATTCGTTTGAAAATTCCTTTTTAACTCTAAGAGAGGTGCTTTAGCAAATTAAGACCTTCGATCGCTTTCAAGCTCATTATTCTTCAAAACTTAACTCAAAATAATTAGTTAGCGTGTAACTCAAATTAGATTCGTAATAAAACTTCAGTTGTCATGCTATAGCTCGCTTCAATTCCTTTTAAAACTCAAGAAGGGTGTATAAATAAACTAAAGGCTTAAAACATTCCCAAACTTGGTACTATTCAAAAACTTAAAGTACTTGGCTCGTTTATAAGGCGATTTAAGGTTACTTTCTATATTTTCAACACAAATGATTCTTAAAGTCATTATGGACTTACTAGCTCTTTAGTCGAAACTTAATAGAAACTTAAGTAAGCAAATAACATGCAAATAAGCTAAGTTTCATGATTAGTACCTTAAGGTGCTCTTTTTCGGGTCGTTTAAATTCCTTTCAACATGAGGAAGAGTTATAACAAACCAATGCTTTAAACATTTTCAAATTCACTTTTAGTTCACTTTTAAACTTTCTAAACCTATCGACTATTCAGTCAAGTCACTAACTGAATAGTTTGACGATTTAGGATCTCTTTTAGGCCACAAACATCTTAATCAACTAACGGGTAATTGGCAGGCACTTAGAAGAGTTTAAAATCATAAAAACAAGCTTTTTAAATGGTCCTTTTCTTTTTAAAGACGTATTAACTTTTAGGAAGAATCGGCCACATAGCACATTGAGAGGGAGAGGAGTTTACACATAGCACATTCATGCACTTCATATCACAACTCATTAAGCCACACATGGCCTCGCAATCCACACGATTGTTGCAATTCACAACCCTATCTCCCTCCTCACACAGCACCGGCCCCAAGAACCTCAAACCACTCAATAGTTCTACCTCAAGCCATCCAACTACCAAGCTCGGTTCAATATTGACATGTACAAACCAATAATTCATAAAACCATCATGTATAAGCATAACATTCTCAACAATAGCCCAACATAGAAATTTACGCAGTTGTACTGATTTAGCGATAACTCCTAAACAGAAACCAACATGCTTGTCTAATGCCTTAATTCGCCCATTTAGCATTTTTAAACTTCAAAACATGATTCAGGACTAATAAATTGACAAAGCAACTACACTAAGGTGATAATCTGATTACTAATAATTCAATGAACTTCCAAACTGTCTAGCTATATATAATCCAATAGCAGTTTCAATATCCAATTAATCCACAATTCACATCATGTTCATAATTCCCTCAATTTCAATTCTAGGTTTACCCGAACTGATTTCAATCCTCAATTAACATGCACTAACTAATTTAGTTAAAATCATTGAAATTAGTAGTAATTCAGGAGGAAAGGAACCCTCACCTCGATTCTAACCTAGGTGTTCGATCGAAGGCTTGACCAGCATGACTTTAGGGCTTGAACGAATCCAAATTCTTCGGTTCTTGCTCACCCACGCACGAACAGACCCCACTGGAGCCTAATACACCCCCAAACTTCCAAATTCGAACCCTAATACAAACCTAATTTCACTTACTAGCTTAAGATTGAAATGGGGTGTTTGAAGTGCGAATTCTAACTCTAATTTATAGAAGATTGAAGCAACTAACAGCTGAATTGCATGGCCATACCTGGGGTACGCGTTCGGGCCCCGATTCGTCGCCCAGAGCCGCTGTAAACGTGTTTGGTTTGCTTGAAATTTTGCCCAGATTCGCGCCCAACGGTGGCTAACTTCTAGGGGAGGTCGAATAGGTGAGTTTTGCAGGTAGGAGGTGGCGAAAATCTTCTGGCTTTGAGCTTGAAGGTCACGTTAATGGAGGAGGAGAGGAGGGGAAGAAGTCGAGCAGTAGAGAGAGAGAGGAGAGAGAGAGTGTCGTGGGGGGGGAATCGCGTGTGAGGAAGAAGGAGAGGGGGCGCCTCATGCAAATTATCAAAATGCCCCTCCCTCACTTTATTTTTGTGTCCCAAACTGATTCACATTCGATGTCGCTAGTCTTGTTCGTAACCCAAATTCTAAACCCAATTTGATAATATAACGTTTCATCGATTACTTGATCCCAAATACAGTTAGGTTCGATTTAGTAAACATCGAACTATATCCAAGGCTGATAACCTAATCGTATTCGGGTTCTTACTCGAATTAGTACTCGCTAATAACCGCTAATAGCGCTTATTAAAAATCATTGAAAGATTTTCAAAGCTGATAATAATATTAATAATAATAATCAGTGACAATAACATCCTTTTTAATTGTAACACCCCCGCTACCTACCAGGGATGTCACACCGCCAGGATCCCCCGAGAGAGACCCCTAAAGCTCTTCTTCTATTGACTTTCTTTAAGATTTTACCTAGCTTTATTTTAGTTGGAAAATTCTAGAACGAAACTATAAGAGTTCCGTCTGTAATTACGACATTTCTAATGTTGTTATCATGAACTTTAGGGTACCTGTGGCATTTTAACCAAAACTCAAAGTAAACTAGAAGTTCCCAGCAAGTCACACACTCGCGGGTGAGGCTTAAGCCTTTACAAACACTTATTATAATAATTTACATAACTTTACATTACCAGAGCCACTGTATGCTCGACTCATGCACTTCCTTTGCCAAAACATCACTTCAGGCATCTACGTAGCATCGCATCACAGGCACATCTGCATGAACAACTAGCAGTCTTAGAAGGCAGACAGGTTCTTCCATTTATTCATAACCTGGGGGGAAAAAGGGGAAAGGAAATGGAGTGAGCCACCACATGCTCAGTGAGTGTTCCTCCACTCCCTAAAACAAAACCGTTGCAAGCAATACTACTCGTATTAACCACATATCAAGCATTTCTGTACTACCAACATTATATTAAGCTATATGACATGTTCATGCACTACTCACATGTCAAACTTTCATTCATTCAGTCATTTAGGAGAGATGTTCTTATTCATAGATCTTTCACACGCTAGGCTATCCACAAGACAAACATTCATTCATTCATGGATCCTTTAACGCCTTAGAAAGTTCCTTATTCAACGTATGCATGTTTAATCAAATAGACTTAAAGTAGAAAAAGGATGAGGGCACATGACATTAGAATCCACATTCAAATCATGCTTAAGAATCATTTCATTAAGCATTCATTGAAAACTTTCTTTCTCTTATTAAAAACATTTTCTTATCCCCTTCAGACTCTTGTCCTTCTAAAAGAGATTTCATTTCGTAACGGTCATATAACGACCCTGATAAAACTTTTCATACTTCATTCCATATGGCCACTTAGGGCCCATAAAAACTTTCTTTCATTCAAAACATATAAAATGGCCAAGCGCCAATTGCTTTTCTTTGCTTATTAGGAAAATACATCTGGCATAAGATCATTACAAGGTGCTGATTGGGTGAGATCTATTCTCAACCCCATAGTGAGACCTAACGCTCACGCTCAAGCTCTTACTCCCGAGACGGCTATATAACATATCGGACCATTACATTAGCCTCGTCAGGGTCTTCTAGGGTCTGCTAGTATCAGGACTTATTCCGTAGGTAACATCATTCATATCATATTGTCCGAAGCACATTATCTTAGCCAATCTAAAGCGTATTGGCCATAACGTCTAGTAACTTTGTTGTTTCTTTTGGTAAAATCATTCATCATATAACTCACACCTTTCTAGAACGTTTTAGGGATTCCCCCGTTCAAGCAGGTTCACCCCCAAATACTATTTGTATAGCTAAAATAGGCCATTGCTTACTATTAGTCATGGCTATTATTAGTTTGAAAACATGAGAAACGTTCTTTGTTAAATCACCACACTTTCACACATAATGCATCTTAGACATATAAAAGGGAAAGGGATTTACACGTCTCACATTCAAATACTTCATAATCAGTTCAACAATACAATGAGCTGCACATGGCCTCGCAATCCACACAATTGCGGTTAATTCACAACCCAGGCTCTCTCCTCACAAGCACTGTACCACAAGGACCTCGAACCACTCATAGTTCTTCCTCAAACCATCCAACTGCCGTCTCGGTTTCAATTTCACAATCTAGCATCCTAATCATTATGATATACTGAACAGCGATACATAACTTTCGCAACTTACCAATACTGCACTTGCTGATTAAACATCTAACAATTAGCAGAGCGCTGCAACCAACGGTTAAAACCATGCACGTATATATGTATACATCTAAACATTCATACAAAATTGGCTTGAAACGGACGTCTAATATGTTAGGTTAAACTAACTAAGCATGAAACGATTCACTACTTAGGCTATTATGGTCATTTAGACATGATACGATTCAAGCATTCTACTAAGCATGCTTATTTATACCTTTTAAGCTTAACATGAATCGAATCTCTATTTAGGCATAAAACGATTCACCATTTAGGCTAATTGGGTCATTTAGGCATAATACGATTCTAAGCCTTCGTTGATCATATCAATGTTACCATTCGAATCCTTTTAGGTCATTTAGACATAATACGCTTTTAGGCATTCATTTGCCCTATCGATGTTACTATTCGAGTCGACCTTTCAAACATGCATTAACTAAATATATTACACTTGATTCTAACATGCATAGCTTACTTCGAACCGAACTTTCAGGTACGTATTAACTGAATGTACTTAAATCGATTCTAAGCATTCATATCTCATTTCGAAGCTATTAATTAGACATGAGCTAACTACATATGCTTAAATCAATCAGAAACATGCGTAATTCATTTGAAGTTATTTTTCAGACATTAACTAACTGCACTAATATTCATCGATTCGAATCACGTTGTAGTTACGATTCAAGTCTAAATTGATCGTTTAAACACATAACGATTCAAGTCTTTATATTCGTTCTTCAAATTAGTTCTAGGCAGTGATTCATACATAAATTGGCATGAAATCATCAGACAGCATATTCACATTTAATTCTTTACATTTCTAACGACTTTAGCTAGCCCTAATCCGACATGCAACATCAATCTTTTGAAAAATGTTTTTGAAAGTAATAATAGCTTAGGAGGGGAGAAATACTTATTTGAAATTGCTTAATTTCCCACTTAATTGGCCGCAACTCACGCCCTAATCCCCCTGAACTCAAACCCCAGCTCAGCAACTTACTAAACCCAAAACCCTAGCTTCGACTGAGTGGCGATTGTGACTGATTTGGGCCGGAATTTGACTCCTAATTTATAGAGAAGGTCGTGAGGGGTGTGGGTTGCCAGATTCGGGCACGTGCGTGGTGGTTTACGGGCGGTGGACGCGTGGATTTCTGGCCGTTTTGGGTCGTGCGAAGTGGAGGGTGATGGGTGGTGGTGGTTTGTAGTTATTATCGCGGGCTGGGGGGACCAGGCGTCCCTCTCTCTCGCCGGCAACCGGTGGCGGTCGGCGGTGACGCCAGATGGCGACTGTGGTCCCAGAGAGAGAGAGTGAGTGAGCTTGGGGGGAGAGAGAGTGGGCGAGCGAGTAGAGAGAGAGGGGTGTCAGGGGTCCCGCACCTCAGGCACCGGATTTCGCCCCCCTTTTTCAATTTCCTTTTTCTTTTCTTTTTTTTTTGAGTCCTCAATTAACGCAATTCAGCTAGGTTCTGGTCCCATAATCGTTAACGGTTAGACTAAACTCGAGTTGAAACGACCTACAACTATCAATTCAATTTAAACTTTGGCAATTGACTAAGTAAAATGAAAAACCATTTTAAAAACTAGAGTTAGCATTGATTCAATAATTTATCAATAAGTAACGTCAATAATAACATTAATCAAATAGTCGTTTCTTTTAGTGAAATTAATCGTTAGGAACGCATACAATTGACTTATTACCCTTGTTGAAAAATAATTCAACCTCAGATTTGTAAATTTAGCAACTAAAACAATTAGTAGTAATAGACTGAAGGTCGGCCCTTGCACTCTTCCCCCTTAAAAGAATTTCGTCCTCGAAATTTACTTACCTGATGAAAATAATGCGGGATATTTTTCCCGCATCTCACTTTCCAACTCCCAAGTTGTTTCCGCCACTTTGTGATGTTTCTATAACACGTTAACATACGAAATGCTCTTGTTTCTAAGCTTCTTCTCCGTTTTTTTCAAAATCCGAATGGGTTCTTCTATATAGGTGAGGTTCTCTTTGACTTGCAGGGGCTCACATTGGATGACATGATCTGGATCTGGAACATATTTTCGAAGACTGGATACATGAAATACATCGTAAATGCCTTGCAGTGAGGGCGGTAGGGCTAGTCGGTACGCAACCGATCCCACTTTCTGCAGAATCTCAAACGGTCCAATGAACCTCGGGCTCAGTTTTCCTTTTTGCCCAAATCTTATGCTTCCCTTGAGTGGGGACACTTTCAAAAACACATGGTCTCAAATTTCAAACTCCAGTGGCCTTCTCCTATATCCGCGTAGCTCTTTTGCCTACTCTGTGCACCTTGCAGTCTTTTACGAATTGTCTTGATTATTTCGATCGTTTGATCGATTAATTCAACCTTGGAAGGTTCCCTTTCTCCTACTTCATTCCAATAAACAGGAGTTCTGCAGTGTCTACCATATAATGCCTCGAAAGGAGCCATGCTTATACTGGCGTGGTAGCTATTATTGTACGCAAACTAAACCTGAGGCAGGTTATGATCCCAAGTTCCAGCGTAATCGAGTGCACAGGCTCTCAACGTGTCCTCCAGGGTTTGGATGGTTCTTTCTGATTATCCGTCTGTCTGAGGGTGGAAGGCCGTAGTTAAACCTAGTTCTATGCCCATTGCCCTTTGAAATCTATGCCAAAAGCGAGATACGAATTTGGTATCACGATCTGACACAATACTGAGTGGCACACCATGCATTCCAACTATCTCCTTAATGTATAAATTAGCCAACAGCTCAGACGTGAAAGTAGCCTTATTGGCTAAAAAATGTGTGGCCTTGGTCAGCCTGTCAATTATAACCCAAACACTGTCATGCTGTTTGATGGGTTTTGGCATTCCAATCATGAAATCCATGGTGATGTGTTCCCATTTCCACACCGGAATTAGCAAGGGTTGTAGTAGCCTTCCAGGCTTTAGATGGTCGGTTTTTACCCTTTGGCATGTAAGACATCATGCCACATAGTCCGCGATGTCCCTCTTCATCCCATTCCACCAATAATGAGTTTTCAAATCATGATACATCTTCGTACCTCCGGGGTGAGTAGTAAGTGTGGAATTGTGCGCTTCCTTTAACAACTCCTTTTTGAGAGCTGCTATGTTTGGTACACAGAGTCTACGCCTATGCCAAAGCACTTCATTTTGGATGGAAAACACCTTATTCTTCCCATCTTCTACACCCTTCCTTATTTTCATAAGTTCAGGGTCGTCCTTCTACTGTTGCTTGATCTGTTCAACCAATGGCGAAGAAATTTGAAACGTTGCTAAGTAGCCTTGATTTCCTGGCAGTACTACCTCTATTCGTAGCACATCGAGCTCTTTCAGGAGTCTCTTTTCTTGTGTAAGTAGGCCAGCTACTGATCCAGTCGATTTTCTACTCAGTGCATCAGCCACCACATTTGCCTTACCTGGGTGATACTTAATCTCCAAATCATTATCTTTCAACAGCTCTAACCATCTCCTTTGCCTCATATTCAATTCTTTCTGAGTGAAAATATACTTTAGGCTTTTATGATCAGTATATACCTCACACCTCACTCCGTAGAGGTAATGTCTCCAGATTTTCAAGGCAAACACAACCGCGGCCAATTCTAGGTCGTGTGTTGGATAATTTTCCTCTTAAGGCTTCAGCTGGCAAGAGGCGTAAGCAATAACCCTGCCTTTTTGCATTAATACGCATCCTAGTCCCTTCTTGCAGGCATCACTGTAGATTACAAACCCTTCATTACTTTCAGGTATTGCAAGTATTGGGGCAGATACCAAACGTTTCTTTAGTTCTTGAAAGGTATTTTCACACTCTATGGTCCACTCAAACTTATTGGTCTTCCAAAGTAATTTAGTGATAGGTAAGGCTAGTTTAGAAAATCCTTCTACAAATCTTCGATAGTAGCCAGCCACACCCAAGAAACTTCACACTTCAGAGACATTTGTGGGTCTCGGCCAATTTACAATGGCCTCTACCTTTGTCGGGTCCACTGATATGCCATCTCTGGTTACTATATGTCCCAGAAATTGCACCTTCTCTGACAAGAACTCGCACTTTTTAAGCTTGGCATATAGCTTGTGCTCCTCTAGGGTTTTCAACACCATTCGCAAGTGGTTCGTATGTTCTACCCTATTCTTGGAGTATACCAGGATATCATCGATGAATACCACTACGAATTTATCTAGGAATGGCCTAAAGACCCTATTCATCAAGTCCACAAAGAAGGCAGGAGCGTTTATTAATCCGAGCAGTAGTACCAAGAACTCGTAATGTCTGTATCGAGTGCGAAAGGCAGTTTTAGGCACATCCGCCTTCTTAATCCTTAACTGGTGGTAACCGGATCTCAAATCAATTTTTGAGAACACCGAAGCACCGGCAAACTAACCAAACAGATCATCAATTCGAGGGAGTGGGTATTTATTCTTGACCGTCACCTTGTTTAGCTCTCGATAGTTGATACATGACCTTAAACTTCCATCTTTCTTTTTCACAAATAGCACTGGTGCTCCCCAGGGTGAAACACTAGGCTGAATTAACCCTTTGTCTAGTAACTCTTATAGCTGAGTTTTCAATTCCGTCAATTCAGCAGGTGCCATTCGATAAGGTGCCTTGGATAATGGGACAGTTCCAGGTACAAGTTCAATGGTAAACTCGATTTCTCGATCAGGTGGTAGCCTCGATACCTCTTGAAATACCTACGGGAATTCCTTTGCTATCGGGATCTCGTTTAAGTCTAGGTCTTCTGGTTCTGCAGCCTCAGCTGCACACAGATAACCCTGACATCCTTTCCTCAGCATCTTAACTGCTTGCATAGCCGATACAGTTGGAATGGTCACTTGGTGGCCACTTCACTTAAAGGTTACTCTTTCTCTATAAGGGGTCAAGAAGGTGACTAACTTCCTTTCGCAGTCAATAATAACTTTATGCTTAGTTAACCAGTCCATCCCCAGAATAATATCCCAGCCTTGTATATCCAGCTATACTAGATCTACAGGGAGAATTCTCCCTTCCAACTGAATGGGACAGTTTTTGAAAACAATATCGGTGTAGTGGGTAGACCCTAAGGGGGTGGTCACATAAAGTTGTACATCCATCTCACTAGGATCGCTGGTGAGTTTCTTTGCAAAGGCAGGATTTACGAAAGAATGTGTGGCAACCGAATCAAATAAAACATGAGCATAGAGATGTTTGATAAGGAGGGTACGTGATACAGTGACAGTGGGGTCCTCTGCTTCTTCACCTTCCAGAGAAAACACTCGGCCATCTGCTTACGGCCTCTTTCCGCTTCGGTTGCCTCTTGAGGATGTATTCACAGGAGGGCGACCTCTTTGTGAGACTGAATTAGCTCCTGCGTCTGAGCCTTGTGTGCTGCTTTGTCGATTCCATGCCTTCTTGGGGCAGTTTGCAATCTTATGATCTGTAACACCACACCCATAGCATTCTTGTGTACGATATCTACACTGACCAGAATGTATACGTCCACACTGGCTGCATGGCTCCACATCTTGCCTCGGCACGACTTATTTTCCCTTGCCCCCGTTGTTGAAGTTTCGGGATTTACTGTTCCCATGGGTGCAGGATCCTCCTAGGCCAAATTTCCTTTTGACTAAGCCCATTCGCCGACCTTCAGCCTCAGTCTCTTTTATGACTTGGGCTATTTTGACTGCTCTTTGATACATCTCCTGGAAACTAGTAAAGACATGCCTAGCTATCATCCGTTTAATTGGTTATCTCAAGCCTTGTTCAAAATGATCCATTTTCATCTCCTCGGTGGCGACCTGGTTGGGTGCGAAGCGACTAAGCTCATTAAACTTCGTAGCATACTCTATTACGCTCATTTGCCCTTGTTTTAGGCGTAGAAACGCTTGCTCCTTAGCCCTTTTCATGTGCCGAGGATAATATTGGGTATCCATCATAGTCTTCAGTTGTTCCCAAGTTAAGGATGGTTCTCCAGCTCGGGATTTGACAGTCCCCCACCAGAATTCGACCTCTTTCTCAAATTGATGGGTCGCTACGCATACTTTAAAACCTTCGGGGCAGTCCATAACCTCAAATAGGTTCTCCATTCTTCTCAACCACTCCTCATATGCAACGGGGTCAGTTTCACCAGCAAACCTAGGTGGCTTTAACTTGTTAAATTGGCAAACAATTTCTAAGGCGGTGGGCTCCGCCACTGGTTCCCTTCGGGGAGGCATTGGCTACACAATTGTTCAGTCAAAGTTACTTAGTTTAATGCATGAAAACGGATTATTAAAGACTTTTGAAAACATAGTACAATATTAGATAGCATTCATAGTTTTTACAAAAAACATGTATTCACACTTTACGAGACAATGAGGGGTAATTCCCCGGCTCATTCATTCATTTGAGGGTACACGTAGCTTGGGAGTCATCTAAGAGCTTCTGTCAGACTACGCCTTAGGGAGGGAAGAAACCAGGAAGGTACACTAGTTATAACTTATTTAGATACAATGCACACATTGGCGACTCTAGGCTACATACAACTCTAATTACCACCTGAGGAACCCTCCTCAGGGAGGTCATCTACTACTGGCTCATTCGAGCCTTCAGACTCAACTGGGGCTAGTAGGTCCCATAACACGAAAGGTGGGGAGTATTCCACATCAGGCGCCCCATCCACCAGCTCTCTCATTCTCAGCATCGTGGCCTGCCAGCCCCGGGGGTATTGTGCACCGAATGAATCTACCTAGCGTGCCCACATCGTGGCTACCCACTTGTACCGCTTCGCCTGAGGGTTTTTCGCGAATAGAAGCCTCATTTGACGATGTTCGATTTAGTTTCTCTCTACTATTATGATCGGTAGTTGTTGGGCAGTAGTAGGAGCAATTAAAGCCATGTTGACCAGTTGAATGGCATCATTGCTCCTTTCCAAAGGGGTATTTCCTAAAGAATCTACCCGGTCTTCTGCCAGAATCAGAAATTCTACCAACCCTCTGAAGGTGAATGGTGTATAAGCTGCCATATGTACATGAAAGAGACGGAGGACAGAGGTAACTTCGGCCCATTTTCTTATATATGGCATTGCTCTGATGAACTTGTAAGTCCAGTGGTTCTGAGTAACCCGTGAAAGTCTCCACTGGTTGTTGTTAACCATTGCTTCCCAAAATATGACTGCGTTCCATGTAGCCAGCCAGAATGGTGGATACTCAAAATCATCGATGCTAAACACCATCCTACATCACCACACTGGGTTAGGAACGAAACTAGTAAGCATGTATTTGTCTGGGAGTCCTAAGCCATGTTTCTAGTTCGTGCACACAAGTATGCAAAGCAAGCACATAGTAAGCTCCTGTAAGCACTTTAAAGCACATATTTCACATACTGAAATTCCTAAAGTCACATCTAGATGCACATGCAACCTATGGCTCTGATACCACCTAATGTAACACTCCCGCTACCTACCAGGGATGTCACATCGCCAGGATCCCCCGAGGGAGACCCCTAAGGCTCTTCTTCTATTGACTTTCTTTAAGATTTTAACTAGCTTTATTTTAGTTGGAAAATTCTGGAACGAAACTGCAAGAGTTCTGTCTATAATTACGACATTTCTAATGTTGTCATCATGAACTTTAGGGTACCTGTGGCATTTTAACCAAAACTCAAAGTAAACTAGAAGTTCCCAGTGAGTCATACACTTGCGGGTGAGGCTTAAGCCTTTACAAACACTTATCACAATAATTTACATAAGTTTGCACCACCAGAGCCACTACATGCTCGACTCATGCACTTCCTTAACCAAAGCATCACTTCAGGCAGCTACACAGCATCGCATCACAGGCATATCTGCATGAACAACTAGCAGTCCTAGAAGACAGATAGGTTATTCCATTTATTCATCACCTAGGGGGAAAAAGGGGAAAGGAAATGGAGTGAGCCACCACATGCTCAATGAGTGTTCCTCCACTCCCTAAAACAAAACCGTTGCAAGCAATACTACTCATATTAACCACATATCAAGCATTTTTGTATTACCAAATATTATATTAAGCTATATAACACATTCATGGACTACTCACATGTCAAACCTTCATTTCTTCAGTCATTCAGGAGAGATGTTCTCATTCATAGATCTTTCACACACTAGGCTATCCACATGTTAATCATTCATTCATTCATGGATCCTTTAACGCCTTAGAAACTTCTTTATTCAACGCATGCATGTTTAATCAAATAGACTTAAAGTAGAAAAAGGGTGAGGGCACAAGACATTAGAATCCACATTCAAACATGCATGAGAATCATTTCATTAAGCATTCATTAAAAACTTTCTTTCTCTCATTGAAAACATTTTCTTATCCCCTTCAGACTCTTGTCCTTCTAAAAGAGATTTCATTTCGCAATGGTCGTACAATGACCCTTATAAAACTTTTCATACTTCATTCCATATGGCCACTTAGGGCCCCTAAAGACTTTCTTTCATTCAAAACATATAAAATGGCCAAGCGCCAATTGCTTTTCTTTACTTATTAGGAAAATAAATCTGGCATAAGATTAATATAGGGTGCTGATTGGGTGAGATCTATTCTCAACCCCATAGTGAGACCTAATACTCACGCTCAAGCTCTTACTCCCGGGACGGCTACATAACATATCGGACCATTACATTACCCTCATCAGGGTCTTCTAGGGTCTCCTAGTACCAGGACTTATTCCCTAGGCAACATCATTCATATCATATTGTCCGAAGTACATTATCTTAGCCAATTTAAAGCGTATCGACCATAACGGCTAGTAACTTTGTTGTTTCTTTTGGTAAAATCATTCATCATATAACTCACACATTTCTAAAACGTTTTAGGGATTCCCCTGTTCAAGCAGGTTCACTCCCAAATGCTGTTTGTATAGCTAAAATAAGCCATTGCTTGCTATTAGTCATGGCTATTATTAGTTTAAAAATACGAGAAACGTTCTTTGTCAAATCACCACACTTTCACACACAATGCATCTTAGACATATAAAAGGGAAAGGGATTTACACGTTCACATTCAAACACTTCATAATCATTTCAACAACACAATGAGCCACACATGGCCTCACAATCCACGCGATTGCGGTTAATTCACAACCCAGGCTCCCTCCTCACAAGCACCGTACCACAAAGACCTCGAACCACTCATAGTTCTTCCTCAAACCCTCCAACTATCATCTCGGTTTCAATTTCACAATCTAGCACCCTAATCATTATGATATACTGAACAGCGATACATAACTTTCGTAACTTACCAATACTGCACTTGCCGATCAAGCATCTAACAATTAGCATAGCACTGTAACCAACGATTAAAACCATACACATATATATGTATACATATAAACATTCATACAAATTTGGCTTGAAACGGACGTCTAATATGTTAGGTTAAACTAACTAAGCATGAAACGATTCACTACTTAGGCTATTATGGTCATTTAGACATGATATGATTCAAGCGTTCTACTAAGCATGCTTATTTATACCTTTTAAGCTTAACAAGAATCGAATCTCTATTTAGGCATAAAACGATTCACCATTTAGGCTAATTGGGTCATTTAGGCATAATACGATTCTAAGCCTTCGTTGATCATATCAATGTTACCATTCGAATCCTTTTAGGTCATTTAGACATAATACGCTTTTAGGCATTCATTTACCCCGTCAATGTTACTATTCGAGTCGACCTTTCAAACATGCATTAACTAAATATATTAAACTTGATTCTAACATGCATAGCTTACTTCGAACCAAACTTTCAGGTACGTATTAACTGAATGTACTTAAATCGATTCTAAGCATTCATATCTCATTTCGAAGCTATTAATTAGACATGAGCTAAGTACACATGCTTAAATCAATCAGAAACATGCGTAATTCATTTGAAGTTATTTTTCAGACATTAACTAACTACACTAATATTCATCGATTCGAATCACGTTGTAGTTACGATTCAAGTCTAAATTGATCGTTTAAACACATAACAATTCAAGTCTTTATATTCGTTCTTCAAATTAGTTCTAGGCAGCGATTCATACATAAATTGGCATGAAATCATCAGACAGCATGTTCACATTCAATTCTTCGCATTTCTAACGACTTTAGCTAACCTTAATTCGACATGCAACATCAATCTGTTGAAAAATGTTTTTGAAAGTAATAATAGCTTAGGAAGGGAGAAACACTTACTTGAAATTGCTTAATTTCCCACTCAATTGGCAGCAACTCATGCCCTAATCCCCCTGAACTCGAACCCCAGCTTAGCTACTCACTAAACCCGAAACCCTAGCTTCGACTGAGTGGCGATTATGGCTGGTTTGGGCCAGAATTTGACTCCCAATTTACAGAGGAGGTGGTGAGGGGTGTGGGTTGCCGGATTTCAACACGTGGGTGGTGGTTTACGGGGTAGACACATGGATTTCTGGCTGTTTTGGGCTGTGCGAAGTGGAGGGTGACGGGTGGTGGTGGTTTGTGGTGATTATCGTGGGCTGAGGGGACCAGGTGTCCCTTTCTCTCGCCGGCGACAGGTGACGGTTGGCGGTGACGCCAGACGGCGACTGTGGTCCCAGAGAGAGAGAGTGAGCGAGCTAGGGGGGAGAGAGAGTGGGCGTGCGAGTAGAGAGAGAGAGAGGGGTGTCGGGGGTCTCGGGCCTCAGGCACCCAATTTCGCCCCCCTTTTCTAATTTCCTTTTGTTTTTTTTTGGGTCCTCAATTAACACAGTTCAGCTAGGTTCTGGTCCCATACTCGTTAACGGTTGGACTAAACTCGAGTTGAAACGACCTACACTACCAATTTAATTTAAACTTTGGGAATCGACTAAGTAAAATGAAAAACGATTTTAAAAGCCCGAGTTAGCATCGATTCAATAATTTATAAAAAGGTAACGTCAATAATAACATTAATCAAATAGTCGTTTCTTTTAGTGAAATTAATCATTAGGAACGCACACAATTGGCTTATTACCCTTGTTGAAAAATAATTCAAACTCAAATTTGTAAATTTAGCAACTAAAACAGTTAGTAGTAATAGACTGAAGGTACGACCCTTACATTAATAAAATTAACGTTCACATAGGCACTTAGAAAATAATTTTCGTGTATATCGCTAATAAAATACGATTTTTATAACGTAAAAAGGCGTAACGAACAGCTTAACAGAAAATATGGTACGCAGGCCTTACACTCTCCCCCCTTAAAAGAATTTCGTCCTCGAAATTACTTACTTGGAGGAAATAAATGGGGTACTTCACCTGCATTCCTTTCATAATCCAAGCCACTTTACACTTAGTTATTCATTCTGCCTTCACCATAGCATCACATCCTTGGATTCCTACTTGAACTAAATCATCATGGAGCGCTCTTCCTCGCACTATAACAACTCGATCTCAACAAGTATGATCGGTATAACAGATAGTTTTTAAGGAAGAGTTCATGAAATGTTGCATACGCATCTCATGAGGTTTACTAACAAGTTCCTTTGCAATTCAAGAATGACAAGCGGGCGACCAGTACTAGAATGACGAAATGGCGGCATAAAGTTGGTTACCAAGAGAATACCTGACCTTATGTTGGCAGGTTCCCAAGTCTCGTTTCCCTTCTAGCTAAGCGTTCGACCGCCAGTTTGTGGCTTTTGGTTGGTTTTACTGTCCCCTGAGGGAGTGCCAATGGTCAGGCGATCTCGTTGTGCCACTGGCTTGATTCCCGTTCCGGATCTCTGAGTGTGACCCGACTATTCCATGTGCCCCTTGGGCAATTAGTGGCTTTGTGATCCATATCACCACATTCAAAACATGAGCCCGTAAAGCTTTTGCATGGGCCACGGTGCTGACGTTCACACTAGTCATAGGTTTTTCTTGGTTTACATTGGATGGCTGGCTTTTCCTTATCCTGTTTTATCTCCGATTTAAACCTTCTAAAGTTTCTGCTTCCTTGGGAATTGGATTCTCCAGGGCTAATTTCCCTCTTTGCTCTTCCTTTTTTCTTGTTTTCAATCTTAGTCTTATCTATTATGCGGGCTACCTTCATAGCCCTTTGGTACATTTCTTGAAAGTTGGTATATGCATATCCTGCTATTATCTGTTTTATTTCTCCTTTTAATCCCTCTTTGAAGTGGTTCATTCTTATTTCTTCGATGGCCACCTAATTTGGAGCAAATCGGCTCAACTCATTGAACTTCGCCGCATATTCCATCACGCTCATTTCTCCTTGTTTCAAGCATAAAAACTCCCGTTCTTTAACCCTTCTTATGTCTCGAGGGTAATATTGAGCATCCATTAAGGCTTTCAGTTGGTTCCAGGTTAACACCGGTTCACCTACCCTAGGTTTCACTATTCCCCACCAGAATTCAGCTTCTTTTTCAAGTTGGTAAGTGGCTAGGTGCACCTTGAACCTCTCAGGGCACTCCATGATCTCAAATAAGTTTTCCATTCTCCGAAGCCACTCCTCATATACCATAGGATTAGTTCCACCTTCAAACTTGGGAGGCTTAAGCTTATTAAATTGACATATCATCTCCATGGTAGTTGGTTCTGGTATGAGTTCGTGTTGAGGAGGCATCTATCACACAATTACACAAGGAATCACTTAGTTCTAATTTCAACTAGGATGAACTTCCTTGGTTAATGAAATGGTTTGCAAATGGTGAGAGTTGTTATGAACAGCCCCAAGTCTAGTTCAGTTTGACCTTCATATAGTCATACGGGCATATCACATCTTATCCAAAGGAAATACATGTGCATTCTTACACAAACTAGTGAATCTATAACGCTTGGTCAGCACCAACTGCACTTATTTCATTGAACACTGATAGCGTGACTTAGGAGTCACGGAAGATCTCATCATCGTAATAGTCCACAATTTAAGGAAAATAAACTAAAAGGGTTTACATTCTAACATACGAACCATATTTATTCGATTGGCTTAAGCAGATCATACAAAAGTCAGTCACTCAAGTCAACTGTCACCTTAGGAACATATTTGCATCAAGGTGCACCCACAACGTCACTTCAAGGTGGGGGGAGCTACTTAACTCTTATACTAACGCATAACATGCCCCTCTTAGTCAATCGACTTACTCGAGCCGCACATAAGTCACAAATGTCCATACTATAAGGCACACTTGCACTCAAAGGAGGCATATGTTACATAATCACAAAGTATTCCTAGACGATTAGATGAAATGCAAGACTCAGGTCACGGCCTATAATCGCAGGACCTTTGCTCTGATACCATCAATGTAACACCCCAGCCTCTAGGGTCAGAAGCGTTATATTTCCTTACTTCTTACTTAATTCTTGGGGTGAAACGGACAGAGTTTCCCCTAAAACCTGCCCGTTTTCAGACTAAAGGCCTTACAACAAATCCCTATGTTAAATAAAAACATATAAAACTTCCAAAACAAGCTCAACGGCTATACGCCGGAGTCCACAACTCTACAAGTCGCTTGCCCGGAGTGCACCAACCATAAAGTTCATTAATAAAGAAAGAAATCAAACATACAACTCTACGATTTACACAACCGGAGTACTGGGGTTTACATCCCAAAACACAGCTAATTTCAACTAAAGACATTTAACTAATCAGATGGTTGGCTCACACGGCCATACAAAGCGACTCATAAACAATATGCATTATATGAGCTAGAAAACTTAGTTTACAATATTTGCAAACTATGAATACGTTACATTACATCGTTAAACACATGAATCTACTTCTATATGGCACACAAAACTCTTTTTCAAGCAGGGGTATACTCCAGCTCAGCGTAAGTAGCTTGACTTCCACCTGTCATAACAAAGGCCTGGGGAAAAAAGGGGAAAGAGTAATGGGATGAGCAACAACATGCTCAATGAGAATTCCCTTACTCCTTAAAACCCAAAACAGTTGCAGGCAATAATACTAATAATGGCACATATTACGCATTCATACTTTACTATCATATTAGGCAATCATAGTTCCTAAGGAAAGATTACCCTCCTTAAACTTCATTCCTACCACTCAACTCAATTCTAGGCCCTCAATGACCAAACTTCCCTACTAGTAGGGATTCAGGCACATAAACAAGTATGCAACAAGGACTGAATACAAAGGCCTTCAAACTCACTTTTGAAAACATAGTGACTCTCGATAAATACCAAGAATGGTTTATAGTCCACACAAACTCCTTTAAAGCTTATAATTCTTTCTAAAAGTACTCAAAACATCTAAATTGGTAAGAAAGACTTGGCAAGAAACATTTTTCCGTGGAATATGTGCATTGGAAAGCTTGAATGTACGATGCATTACTACGATGTAATTATACTTCATTTGAAATTTCATTCAAACCATATTCAGAACACATTCATAAAATATATACAGGTTACGTACATTTGAAAACTTTCTTCTTTTCTTAAAAACACTTTGCTTGGCCTCTTGAGGCTCGTGTTACTTTAAAAGAACTTCTTTTCTTTTCTGAACTACTTAGAATGGCAAAAGCCAAATCTCCTTTTTATCAGGAACTTACTTATAACATTAACAAACATCTTATTGTGCTAGCTAGGGAGGCTAACACTGCCCTTAAGTAAGATCGTCACTCTTAATCTACGCTATCCCTGGGGTATACGTACTTAACTTTTGGCCAAAACGCGTCTTAGCAGAGCAAATCTAACCTCGATACTGTCCTCTGTGGGGTAACAACTCACACCAAGATAATCATATCCTGAGTTCAGTCCCCCTCAAGGTTTTCTTATGCGTCACAACTTCATAACTTATCTGAGGAACAGCTCATACCAAGATAATTCATATCTTGAGTCTAGTTCCCAGGAACAGTTCACACCAAGATAATTCTTATCTTGAGTCCAGTTCCTAACTTTTCTTTAGGGGGAAACAGCTCATGCCATCTTTGCGTCCAGTTTCCAGGAACAGCTCACACCAAGATAACTCATGTCTTGAGTCCAGTTCCTACTCTCTGGCCAATTGCCTAGCACTTTCTTAGCCTTTAAAATCGTATTTCATTTCTCTTTTTCAAATGCTTACTTCACTGAAAGCTTACTTTTTAACAAATGACTATAATCTTTCTAAATGCTTATAGCTCATTTCGTTTTTAATTTAAAAACTTCTTATAAACATACTAACTCGTAAAACGACTTTACTTTTAACCTTAAAAGCTTCGTATAATTGTAATACGTTTGTTAACACGTAAATCGACTTCGTAAATGACTTAAAAGCTTTAAATAGACGTGACAAGCTTATTAACATGTAAATCAACTTCCTTTGAAACTTAAAAGCTTCCTAAAAGTGTAATAAGCTTGTTAATACCTAAACCGACTTCGCTTCAAATTTAAAAGCTGCTTATAAATGTAATACGTTTACTAAATCGTAAAATGACTTAGTTTCTAACTTAAATGCTTTATACAAACGTAATAAGTTTGCTAAATCATAAAACAACTCTGTTTCTAGTTTAAAAGCTTCGCATAAACGTAATAAGGTTGCTAAATCGTAAAACGACTTCGTTTTTAACTTAAAAGCTTCGTATAAACGTATTAAGTTTGCTAAATCGTAAGACGATTTTGTGTTCAACTTAAAAGCTTCTTAATAATGTAATACGTTTGTTAGTTTGTAAAACGACTTCGTTTTAAACTTACAAGCTTCTTATAAACGAAATAAGATTTGTTAACACGTAAATCGGCTTCGTAAATAACTTAAAGCTTCTTATAAATGTCAAATGTTTACTAAATCGTAAAACAACTTAGTTTCTAATTTAAATGCTTCGCATAAATGTAATAGGGTTACTAAATTGTAAAACGGCTTCGTTTTCAACTTAAAAACTTCTTATAAATGTAAAATGATTGCTAACTCATAAAACGACTTCACTTTTCAGCTAAAAAGCTTCTTTTACACATAATACGTTTGTTGAATCGTAGATCAAAACTCGTTTGAGACATAACGTGCTTAGTTAACGTTTAATTCAAACTAAGTTCGAAATCGAAACCCATTTGAGACTTAAACACTTAGTTAGCAATAGACGCAAGCTAGATTCGTTTGAAAATTCCTTTTTAACTCAGAGAGAGGTGCTTAAGCAAATTAAGACCTTCGATCGCTTTCAAGCTCATTATTATTCAAGACTTAACTCAAAATAATTAGTTAGCGTGTAACTCAAATTAGATTCGTAATAAAACTTCAGTTGTCATTCTATAGCTTGCTTTAATTCCTTTTAAAACTCAAGAAGGGTGTATAAATAAACCAAAGACTCGAAATCTTCCCAAACTCGGTACTATTCAAAAACTTAAAGTACTTGGCTTGTTTATAAGGCGATTTGAGGTTTCTTTCTATATTTTCAACACAAATGATTCTTAAAGTCATTATAGACTTACTAGCTCTTTAATCGAAGCTCAATAGAAACTTAAGTAAGCAAATAATATGCAAATAAGCTAAGTTTCATGATTAGTACCTTAAGATGCTCTTTTTCGGGTCGTTTAAATTGCTTTAAACATGAGGAGGAGTTATAACAAACCAATGCTTTAAACATTTTTAAATTGAGGGGGAGAGGAGTTTACACATAGCACATTCATGCACTTCATATCACAACTCATTAAGCCATATATGGCCTCGCAATCCACATGATTGCGGCAATTCACAACCCTATCCCCCTCCTCACACAGCACTGACCGCAAGAACCTCAAACCACTCAATAGTTCCATCTCAAACCATCCAACTACCAAGCTCGATTCAATATTGACATGTACAAACTAATAATTCATAAAACCATCATGTATAAGCATAACATTCTCAACAATAGCCCAACATAGAGATTTACGCAGTTGTGCTGATTTAGCGATAACTCCTAAACAGAAACCAACATGCTTGTCTAATGCCTTAATTCATTCATTTTGCATTTTTAAACTTCAAAACATGATTCAGGGCTAATAAACTGGCAAAGCGACAACACTAAGGTGATAATCTGATTATTAATAATTCAATGAGCTTCCAAACTGTCTACCTATAAATAATCCAACAGCAGTTTCAACATCCAATTAACCCACAATTAACGTCATGTTCGGAATTCCCTCAATTTCAATTCTAGGTTTACCCCCAACTGATTTCAATCCTCAATTAACATGCGCTAACTAATTTAGTTAAAGTCATTGAAATTAGTAGTAATTCAGGAGGAAAGGAACCCTCACCTCGATTCCAACCTAGGTGTTCGATCGAAGGCTTGATCGACTTGACTTTAGGGCTTGAACGACTCCAAATTCTTTGGCTCTTGCTCACCCACGCACGAATAGACCCCACTCGAGCCTAATACACGCCCAAACTTCCAAATTTGAACCCTAACACAAACCTAATTTCACTTACTAACTTGAGATTGAAATGGGGTGTTTGAAATGCGAATTCTAACTCTAATTTATAGAAGATTGAAGCAACTAAGAGCGGAATCGCATGGCCATCCCTGGGGTACGCATTCGGGCACCGATTCATCGCTCGGATCTGCCGT
>JAKOGI010003641.1:0-15000 GCA_029747015.1 Carnegiea gigantea | reverse complement strand
TAGTGCCCTCTTAAACTCATCAAATACCTTGGAGAAATTAGCAGAATAATCAAATGCAATAATCAACACGATTTTTCCAGGCATGCCCTCTAGGTACAGACGATAAGGATCAAGGAAGGGGTCATGCCCTCTAAAAATACCTAGAGACTTACAACAGTCAACCTCATTCCCCTCAAGTATCACATGAGGATCGATAAGTAACATATCACAACACTTAGGCGAATGGGAGGGTGGTAAACATGAAGAGGAAGCATGGAATGTATCAAGAGAGTTGGGGGATATATTATCAATAAAATCAGGACTAGTTGGTCTTGCAACCACAACATCCACGCATGAAGTCCCTGTGGGAGTCTCATGAAAATCATGCACCTCAATAGGAACATTACCAGACTCAGACCAAGTATCATCCTCATGAACACTAGCGCTACCACCGAGGGTCTCACCTACCTCAAACTCCGTCGACTGAGTTAAAGGAGAAGGTGTATCAAGAAAGATCATGATAAACACAGTGTTGTTCCAAAGGGTATTAGGAGAGGATGGAGCAACGGTGAGTAAAGTAGTCAAGAGAGGGTCGAGTATGTCCTCTAATCCGGACTCTAGAGGAGGGAGAGACGCACCATCATCACACAAATTGACATCAAGTCTAGGAGTACTAGAACTACGGTTAGTCTGAGGTGATAGGCCATACTCCCGCAGTTTATTAGCAAACTCAATTTGTTGCTTATTCATTGTCTCTATCATATTGCTAAGTCTACCAAAGCCTTCATTAGAAATATAATAGGGATAAGAATTACTAGCGTGATCAGAATAATGGCAAATTTCGCACATAGGAGGGGCATAATCAGGGATGCAAGGGGGTGGGGTGTAAGAATCAGAACAACTAGTTTCAAATTCATAAGCATCCCAAGCCAACCAATCAAGAAAATCACATGCTTCATTAACATCTTTAGCACAGAAATCCTAGTACTCTAAAAAAGCACGGGTCTCACAATTCACACCCTCATAAACTGTATTCAAAAGTTCCCACTTCTTCATATAAAAATCGCAATGAGCAAGAAAAGCATGTAATCTATCATAACATCTTCAAAAAGTTCATGCTCATATTGAAGGAAGTGCGGAAGAGACATTTTTTCTTTTTTTTTTCAATTTTTCAAATTTTTTTTTCAAAATAAAAACCTAGTCTTGAATGCCTAAGTAAGCTCTAATATTGGAAAGCGCCAATTCCCCGGCAACGGCGCCAAAGACTTGTTGCAGAAAAACAAAACAGAGTTTTAATATTTATAAACCCCAAGTGCAAGGTGCATCGTTGAGTACTTGAGGTGTCGTCTGCAGGGAATTGTGTTTCCAACTACCAGGGCTAGCTAAAGCCTCTCGAGCTACGCAAGATAAAAAGGGAAAGAGGGAAAACTAAACTATGCTATAAACATAGAAAAGGCGACTTGGAGTTGTGATTTGACCAATGAATGAATCAACTAACCAAGATGAGTCCTAACCTACCCAAACTACATCATGAACTAGAGATGATCAGTTGCACCATCAAAGGCCACCCAACCCCTCTCTCAAGGGTCATGAGCTAGTCTAGTCAGCCTAACCACCTACTTTCATGGGGTTAGTCCAATTAGACCACAAAACTAACAACCCCGGACCTAACTCGATTCGGATGCTATTTTCATGTCCCGAACTCGGCTATTCCCTCTCCCACACTAGCTAATTAACCTCACCTCTTAGCATAAGTCAATCGCCTAAAAGTATGGATGAAAGCTCTCTCAAGCATTTCATCGAACACTTGGCGGGCGTGAAGGAAAACTCTAAGTTCTAGGCATAGATTGGGTATGGTTAGGCCAAATACAAGATTAGTTAGCCATCAAGAGGCTAATCACAATCCAAGCTAACACAATCTACCAACAAAACATCACAAACACAAGAAAACCTAACTAACCAACAAGAACATAAACTTGAAGAACAAAAACAAAGACAATGAAATAAAACATATCTAAACAACTAAATAACATGAATTAACAACAAAAACTAAACATATAAACTAAACAAAACAAATACAAGAATTAAAACTAACAAAACCTAAACACGAACAACATATAAACTAAAGATATGAAAGGGGAGAAGACTTAGCCTTGAATTGATGAAGAACTGGAAATCCAAAGGTCGAATCCAAGGTTACAATCTTCAATGCTAAACTAATCCTCCTCTTGAGGTTTTATTTGCCAAAACCTAACCTAAACTACCCTAAAAATCGCCAGAGAGACGCCCAAGCAGGGCCCCGTGTGACTCCCGAACGACCCCGTGCAAAAACTGGCTGAAAATAGCTTATATCGCGAAACTGGGCCCGACGCACAGCTGTGCCACCACGCACAGCCACCATGCACGGCCGTGCATCCCTGCAGGACGGCCGTGCACTGCTGTTTTCTGCTGTTTTTTGCCGGTTTGTCCCATCTTCGCTCCTTTTCGTGACGTTTGCTTAATTTGGTGTTATTTCCTACAAAACATAAATAAAACAAAGTAAAATCCCAAAGATTAGGTTATTATATGACATAAAAATGGGTAAAAGAGGCATGTAAAATAGGGCAATTTATCGCCTAACAAATACCCCCACACCTAGCTTTTGCTCGTCCTCGAGCAAAATAAAAGAAAAACTAACTTAAGAACCTAACTCACTTTCGTAGGAATCACAGTTGCATTTAACGTATGCAACAAGCCCTTTTAACCCCCTTGGTTTCCCTAAGTGGACGAGTAAGGTCTCGTAAGGGTTTGCAGAAGATATACCCACAAAATCTAAAAAAAATAAAGGAAAAACAAAGAAAAGAGAAACAAAAATTGAAAAATAAAAATGACAAAACACAATATATACATTGAGATAAACTGTACACAATCGAATCAACCAAAACCCCTAGTAGCTCAAATATCAGTCTGTACACGAGCATCATATGCATTTCATGACACATCATCCCAAAGAATGGCATCCAGACATCAGCTTTTCACCCCACGACGCATGCGAACATTGAATCCTTCCTGGTGCCTGGTGTGTAAGTGTATCATCATCCTAAAACTTGGCCTGCCAAAATCAAACTTAAGCCCACACAACTGACACAAGCTACCTTTTTGAAGCATGGAAAGCGAGATTCTCTAGTAGCAGTATTGCCTTAAAGGGTAACACCCAGTAGCGCATGCCTCAAAGGGGTACTTATCATTCCAAACTCTTTTCTTCCCCACTTTTTTCTTTTCTTTCCATTATTTTTTTTTTTTTGGTTACAAACTCTTGCCACGCCTCAAAGGGATACACCCAGTAATGCTTGAATTTGTTTGTTTTTGCTTTTGTTTTTGGAAAAGGGGGTGCAAGCACATATAAAGGAAACTATGCAGTAGACAAGTAGGAGAGCCGATCACGAAAGACTAAGAATATAAGGTAATGATAATATAATAGTTAGGATTGGATTACAAAGTTACAATGGACTGTTGGGGTTAGAATTGAGGCCTAAAACGACAGACTGAGGATGAATATCTATCATGTGCATTATACTTATATACAAGCTAATAGTAAAGGTACCAAAAATCAAGGCTGATCAAAATTGTATAAAACTCCCCTAAACCGCAAAAGAAAAGAAAAATTATGTAAAAAAGAGAAAAAGGTGAAAAATCTACACAAAAATGAAAAATTTTCACAAATAAGAATAAAAGGGGAGATGACGACCTCACCCCCACACCTAAATCTCACAATGTCCTCATTGGGAGCTCAGAGTCATCAGCAACCACAAAACACACAAAAATAAAGAAAACAAAATCAAACACAAGTGTTAAGCCAAAAATCATGCATCGTTTTATTAATTATTTTGACTGTATGTTACACATTATTGCATCTAATTTATTTTATTTTATATATTTTCCAGGTTAGGCATTAATAAAATAAAAATGAGAAGACAAGACGTCGAAACTCTGATTTTACACGATTTGTTGAAAAGACGGTCCAATAAATAATTTTTATGGAAGATATTATTTCCATAATTATTTAATTGGGTTAGGGTTTCAAGAGTTGGAAGAAAACAAGAAGTCTTAGAGGAGAAGAAATCTAAGGAAGAAGAAAACCCTAATTACTAACCCTAATCCCCCTCCTTTCCTCCCTATATATATCACCATCACCATCACATTAATCATCTCTCAACTCTTCACCATATCCCACGGCTGCCACCCCTTCTCATCCCCTATACTTAATCCTTCTTCTTCATACCCCATCACATGCCTAACCCTTCTTCCATCTCACCTAACACCCATCATCATCCCTCTCCATAGACCACGCAGCCCCATCTTCTTCCTCCTCCACGCACATCCCACGCCTAGCCATAACCTCACTCACCATCATCTTACATCCCCTTCATCACGCCCCTTTCATCACCATTCATCATCATCTTCTAACAACATCATCATCTTCCACCAAGCAAAGTAGTATTGTTCTTGTTTCTTTTTATTTTTGCTTTGTTTTTTTATTTTATGTTTAGTTATTTATTAAATATGAAGTACTTGGATGAATTGTGTAATTTTATTTTTAATATGTGTGAGTAATTTCCCTATGCTTAGTATAATCTTCTTGAAGCCATGCTAAATTAATTATTTTGAAACAAGTTTTGTTCTTTAATGCCTAGTTGATTTCTATTCATGATTCTTTAGCGCTTAGCGTTCATCGTTTGTGAAATTTGTGTTGAATCGATTAGAATGCATGCTAGTTGATTAAATACAATTTCAATTGATAGTTTAGAAGATTATAATACATAAAAGTGATAATCTTTTAGGCTTAGGTATCACCCTAATTAATCATGGATGGCTCAAACCTATCTCTTTTAATTAGGTAATCGCTTTAGATCTTTGTTAAATTGATTTGCTAATAAATTGGTTACAAAGTGTTAAATGATGTTTTTCTAATTCTTAATGCTCTAGTTTGATTAAATTCTTGCGTTGGTGTGAGGGTTATCAAAACTGGTAGGGTTTATATTAGGGCTGGACCTAAGTAAACTAGAATCTAAGGAAAAACGGGAAAGAACTGCTGGTGGATGTCTTCTACAGTTTAACTCATGAATGAAATTAACTTGTATGTTGATGATAAATATTAATTTGCATGGTGGATTGAGATTATACTAAGTATTCTTCATAAATTTGATAACTTTTGATCATTATTTGTTGCTTAGAGTTAATTTGATTAGTTTGTTAATTTTTGTTTTATTTTTATTAGCTTCAATATAATTTCAATCGACCCCCCCAAAGTATAATCTTTTAGGAGTGTCTAGGTAATTTTAGATAGCTTAGATTTTGATTTTTAGAGTGGTTATAATTTTAAATTGATTTATATTCAGTTTTAGTATCTAATTACCTGTTTTTTAGAAATTAGACTAAAAATAGTTATTCTTGTTCTTTTTCGATTTTTATAAGTTCCTAGGGTTTATAGAGTGTCCTAGTCTGCTCATATTTAATTTCGTGATTTTTGGAATTTATTTGATAATTTTTCAGAATTATTTTGTGAAAGTGATATGTGCAGGTTTTTAGGTGATTAATTCTGAAAATTTCGATTTTTAATTTTAATTCACGACTATTAGGTATTGTTAAGTCCAGAAAATTGTGTCCTAGAATTAGGGTAATTTGCTTGATTATTTTCATATTTATATTTATGCTGATTATTTTATTTCTAATTTAGATTTATTATTCTGCGGAATATTCTGTGCTAATTTTCTGATCTGATTTTTCTGAAATAAAGTAGACACAATTTAGAGTTTATAAGCTCGTAGACCTGAAGTATAATATTTTAGGTTACTGTTTGATAATTTTAATATTTATTTCTCTGATTATTAATTGCTGTTTTGAATTTTAATTAGAATTTCAGTTATTATTCTTATTTTATTTTTCTAAATTATTTAGGGAATCTTTTTACTATTTTATTTCCAGAATATGATCTATAATATTTAGGAGCATCATTGGGCATTTTTCCAGATTTTTATCCATTAGATTTTAATTATTCTAGAACTATTAAGATTAAACCTATTAAATTGGATTAGTAAAATCATTTAGGATTAAGCTAGCCTCTTTACAACAATCTTTCCTCGTGGATCGATCCCTACTTTCCTATGCTATAAAAAGTGTTTTAATAACCGAAGTAGTGGTTAAATTTGTAGCTCTCGACAAGCTTTACAAATTTTGGCACCGTTACCGGGGAAAGAAAATTAAATTGTTAGTTTACTTCTATTTGATTTGCTACATTTTATTTTGTTTTGCTTTAATTCTGGTATTCTAAACCTATTTATATATATATTTTTTTTTAGATTTCCCGAAATATATGAAATTAAGGAGTGGTAAGGAAATTGGAGAGAACAAGGAACAAGCATTGAAAACTGAAAACAAAGAGAGTCAGCCTAACCCAGTAAGTTTTAGGATTAAAGAGGTAAGCATGTCTACTCTTCGAGAACTTGCTGCTCCTAACTTAGAAACCCAACCAATGTCCATCACTTATGCTGTTTTAGATAAACCTTTGAAATTAAACTCAGGATTTATTAATTTATTACCTAAGTTTCATAGGTTAGCTGGAGAGGACCCCTATAGACACATTAGTGAATTTCTCATTACCTGTTCTGCTACGGTACCTGAAGGCATTCCTGAGGATCAAATTAGACTAAGGGCCTTTCTTTTTCTTTGCTTGGTAATGCTAAGGACTGGTTATATTATATGCCTGCTGAATCTTTTTCTACATGGACTGCATTGCATAAATCGTTTCTAGAAAAATTTTTCCCTGCATCCCGTATTGGATCTATTAGGAAAGAAATATGTGGAATCAAACAAATGAATGGGGAAACCTTTTGTGAGTACTGGGAAAGATTTAATAAGTTATGTGCTAGTTGTCCCCAACATCAAATAACTGAACAACTATTGATTCAATATTTTTATGAGGGTTTACTTCCTATGGACCGCAATATGGTTGATGCTGCTAGTGGGGGGCTCTGGTTAATAAAACCCCAGCTGATGCTAGAAATCTATTTAATTTAATGGCCCAAAACACTCAGCAATTTGGTACTAGGGACTCACAAGTTAAAAGGATAAATGAGATAGGTTCTAGTTCATCTCTAGAGAATCAATTGTCTCACATTACTGCTATGTTAAATAAGATTCTTACTGGGGGTATTCAAAAGGCAGTAATATGTGGTATTTGTTGTCTAGAAGGACATTCTACTGATACATGTCTTACTCTACAAGAAGGTAATGTTAATGCCCTTTACTCTAACCAAAATCAAAGGAGGTATGATCCATACTCGAATACTTATAATGAAGGATGGAGAGACCACCCTAACCTTAGGTATGGCCCTAAGCCTAATCCACCTGGTTCTGACCAACCCTCTCATCAACCTTCTAACCAGGATAGGACCAACTTTCTACTGGAACAAGTCCTCAAGAAGATGGATGATAGGTTCCAAATTTTAGAGACAACTCTTAAGCAGGTTCAAGAGAAACAGACTGCAACTGATATCATAATTAGCAACCTGCAGGCTCAAATGCAAAATAGGTTACCATCTCATCCTTACTCTAACCCTAAGGAGAATGTTAGTGCCATAACACTTAGGAATGGAAAAGAGTTAAAAGAACCTAAGAAAAGTAGAGAATTAGAACCTGATGAAGAAATTAAAAGGGCTGAACTAGAATTAGATACAGAGTCTAATCAAACTACTAAGGAATTAGGAGAAAAGAAAAGAGAACCTTATAAGCCAATCCCACCTTTCCCTAATAGATTTAAAAGCCTTGCATCTAAGGTAAGTGAGGCTAACCAAGAGATCTTAGAGACATTAAGGAAGGTAGAAATTAACATACCTCCCCTTGATGCCATTAAACAGGTGCCTCGGTATGCTAAGTTCTTAAAAGAATTATGCACTGCCAAGACGAAGCTCATTGGTAATGAGAAGATAAGTGTAGGGGAAAATGTGTCTGCTGTTTTTAAAAGAAAACTCCCCCCTAAGTGTCAAGATCCTGGTGTGTTTTCTATTCCTTGCAAAATAGGAAACCTTTGCTTTGATAAAACTATACTTGATTTGGGTGCCTCCATCAATGTTATGCCTAGGTCTATTTATGACAAACTGAACCTAGGAGAATTAAAGAAAACTGGCATAATGCTTCAGTTAGCTGATAGGAGCTGTACTTACCCAGATGGACTATTAGAGGATGTCTTAGTCCAAGTGAATGAACTTGTGTTTCCTGCTGATTTTTATGTGATGAATATGGGTGATGCATGTCATGATATTCCCATCTTGCTTGGCAGGCCATTTTTAAAAACAGTTAGGACTAAAATTGATGTGCATGAAGGAACATTAACTATGAAATTTGATGGTGAAGTGGTTAAATTTAATATTTTTGATGCCATGAGATTCCCTGCTAATGTGAATTACGTATATACGCTTGATGTTATTGATGAGTTGCCCCAAAATATTCATGATTTATCCAACGAAGATGAATTTTTGACTGTGCTCACTAAGAGTCTTGATAATGCTGAGCTTCAAAAAGGGTGTTACCAAATTAATGTTGAATTATTGGAAGAGATCCAACTAGAAGATCCAGGAGCTTCATGAAGTTGAGCCAACGACTATAAACAAAGGCGCTGGTTGGGAGGCAACCCAATATTTTTAGGGAAGTACCTATTTAATTTTGCTTTTATTTTTCATTATTTCTATCTGTTTGCATGCATTAGGGACAATGCATGAATTAAGTGTGGGGGGTGTATCCTGCATTTAATTCCTGCAGTTTTTATTCTTAAAAAAAAAAATTTCTTTTCTTATAAATAATGCATGATGTGAGTTTATACTAGGCTTGCTTGTTTAGAAAACAATTTTGTTTTATTAGCTATTTTGCAGTTTATTCTTTCATAAGTGAAGACTTCTAGGCATAATAGTTATCCTTTAGAGAAGTTTGAGTTGATCCTCATACATCTTTTTAATGAGTAACTCTCTTGAGTATCCATCTTATTTGGTCATGTAATATATCCGATTCAAAGGTAATCAAATGATCTGGCCCATCTCCTAGACTATTGAATTAGTTGAATAATTCATTAAAATTATGATTTTACTTGTCTATTTTTTATACAAAGAAAGAAAGAAAAAGAGAGAGTCAAAATTGGGAATGACAAGTACTCCTTTGAGGCATGCGCTACTGGGTGCTACCATTTGAGGCGATACTGCCACTGGAAAGCTTGCTTCCCATACTAGTGAGCCAATAAAATGAAGAAATAATAAGATGAGAATGAATTATTTGCTCCAGCACCTCTATTCGGGTGAGTGAGAGACAGGGAGTGTTTAATTTCTAAGACCCTATATGGGCCTCGAATATGTACGCAAGTGGAGTTTGAACAAAAGAAGAAGAGGAAAATAAATACAAGGCAAGTTTAGGACAGACCATGCCCAAATTTTTTCATCTTAAATTCTTTCTCGACCTCTTGATTGGTATATGCATAATCAAAAAAGAAATGGATAATTATTGATCTTATTACTTCATTATGAAAATGTTGTGAAGTTGATGAATAAACTCTCTAAGGATAGTTGGATGTCTAGCAGGTATTCACTTATTGAAGGAGAGACTAATTGATTCAATAACATTGTTTTTCTTAAGCAAGCCTTGACCTAGTATGAATATCATAAATATGCATGATTTTATAAGAAAAAGAAGGGTAAGTTTTAGGTCGAGTCTAAGATTTCTTTGCACGAGGACGTCCAAAGTCTAAGTGTGGGGGAATTTGTTAAGCCAAAAATTATGCATCGTTTTATTAATTATTTTGACTGTATGTTACACATTATTGCATCTAATTTACTTTATTTTATATATTTTCCAGGTTAGGCATTAATAAAATAAAAATGAGAAGACAAGACATCGAAACTCTGATTTTACACGATTTGCTGAAAAGACGGTCCAATAAATAATTTATGGAAGATATTATTTCCATAATTATTTAATTGGGCTAGGGTTTCAAGAGTTGGAAGAAAACAAGAAGTTTTGGAGGAGAAGAAATCTAAGGAAGAAGAAAACCCTAATTACTAACCCTAATCCCCCTCCTTTCCTCCCTATATATATCACCATCACCATCACATTAATCATCTCTCAACTCTTCACCATATCCCACGACTGCCACCCCTTCTCATCCCCCATACTCAATCCTTCTTCTTCATACCCCATCACATGCCTAACCCTTCTTCCATCTCACCTAACACCCATCATCATCCCTCTCCATAGACCACGCAGCCCCATCTTCTTCCCCCTCCGCGCACATCCCACGCCTAGCCATAACCTCACTCACCATCATCTTACATCCCCTCCATCACGCCCCTTTCATCACCATTCATCATCATCTTCTAACAACATCATCATCTTCCACCAAGCGAAGTAGTATTGTTCTTGTTTCTTTTTATTTTTGCTTTGTTTTTTTTATTTTGTGTTTAGTTATTTATTAAATATGAAGTACTTAGATGAATTGTGTAATTTTATTTTTAATATGTGTGAGTAATTTTCCTATGCTTAGTATAATCTTCTTGAAGCCATGCTAAATTAATTATTTTGAAACAAGTTTTGTTCTTTAATGCCTAGTTGATTTCTATTCATGATTCTTTAGCTCTTAGCGTTCATCGTTTATGAAATTTGTGTTGAATCGATTAGAATGCATGCTAGTTTATTAAATACAATTTCGATTGATAGTTTAGAAGATTATAATACGTAAAAGTTATAATCTTTTAGGCTTAGGTATCACCCTAATTAATCATGGATGGCTCAAACCCATCTCTTTTAATTAGATAATCGCTTTAGATCTTTGTTAAATCGATTTGCTGGTAAATTGGTTACAAAGTGTTAAATGATATTTTTCTAATTCTTAATGCTCTAGTTTGATTAAATTCTTGTGCTGGTGTGAGGGTTATCAAAACTAGTAGGGTTTATATTAGGGCTGGACCTAAGTAAACTAGAATCTAAGGAAAAACGGGGAAGAACCGCTGGTGGATGTCTTCTACAGTTTAACTCATGAATGAAATTAAGTTATGTGTTGATGATAAATATTAATTTGCATGGTGGATTGAGATTATACTAAGTATCCTTCATAAATTTGATAACTTTTGATCATTATTTGTTGCTTAAAGTTAATTTGATTAGTTTGTTCATTTTTATTTTATTTTTATTTGCTTCAATATAATTTCAATCGACCCCCCCCCCAAAAGTATAATCTTTTAGGAGTGTCTAGGTAATTTTAGATAGCTTAGATTTTGATTTGTAGAGTGGTTATAATTTTAGATTGATTTATATTCAGTTTTAGTATCTAATTACCGGTTTCTTAGAAATTAGACTAAAAATAGTTATTCTTATTCTTTTTCAATTTTTATAAGTGCCTAGGGTTTACAGAGTGTCCTAGTCTGCCCATATTTAATTTCGTGATTTTTGGAAGTTATTTGATAATATTTCAGAATTATTTTGTGAAAGTGATATGTGCAGGTTTTTAGGTTATTAATTCTGAAAATTTCGATTTTTAATTTTAATTCACGACTATTAGGTATTGTTAAGTCCAGAAAATTGTGTCCTAGAATTAGGGCAATTTTCTTGATTATTTTCGTATTTATATTTATGCAGATTATTTTATTTCTAATTTTAGATTTAATATTCTGCATTGATATTCTATGGTAATTTTCTGATTTGATTTTCCTGGAATTATTTGGGTACAATTGAGGGGTTATAAGCTTATATACCTGAAGAATAATATTTTAGGTTACTGTTTGACATTTTTAATATTTATTTTCTAATTATTATTTGCTGTTTTGAATTTTAATTAGAATTTCAGTTATTATTCTGATTTTATTTTTCTAAATTATTTAGGGAATCTTTTTACTATTTTATTTCCAGAATATGATCTAGAATATTTAGGAGCATCATTGGGCATTTTTCCAGATTTTCATCCATTAGATTTTAATTATTCTAGAATTATTAAAATTAAACCTATTAAATTGGATTAGTAAAATCATTTAGGATTAAGCTTGCCTCTTTACAACAATCTTTCCTCGTGGATCGACCCCTACTTCCCTATGCTATAAAAAGTGTTTTAATAACCGAAGTAGTGGTTAAATTTGTAGCTCTCGACAAGCTTTACAACAAGACACATAAAACACAATAAACACACACAACAACACTAAACCTGCACAATATATAAACAGGGTAGTACACTCTCCCAAAAACACTCACTAAAATCAAAAACAAGACCACACATATATACAAAACTAACCATCAAAAATAAGGACATACCAAGCCATCAACACCACCAATCACCACACACAAATATCCACAAAAACACAAAAACGGTGATCATAGCCATCATTGGCTCAACAACATCCCAAATGTCAATTCAAGATGATCACCAATAAAAACACAATCCTAGCATCCACAACTAAACAAAAAAAAAAAAGAAAGAAAATAAAAAGAAGGGAGAAGAGTTAGAACGAGTATACCAGGTCGGGTACTGATTGTACCCGAACTACGTCTCCCTAGGATGGTGCTGTGGAGGCCTGAGGAGTATCAGTCACTCCTCATCATTGCTCAGGACTCGCGGCGTCAACTTGGATGCCGCCAAAGCTCGCAAGAGCTTATCATGCATTGCTGCATACATCTCAAAATGGTGTGAATAAGAGAACACTGGTAAAGATGGAGCAAATAAAGTTAGTGCCCTCTTAAGCTCATCAAATACCTTGGAGAAATGAGCAGAATAATCAAATGCAATAATCAACATGATTTTTCTAGGCATGCCCTCTAGGTACAGATGATAAGGATCAAGGAAGGGGTCATGCCCTCTAAAAGTACCTAGAGATTTACAACAGTCAACCTCGTTCCCCTCAAGTATCACATGAGGATCGATAAGTAACATATCACAACAATTAGGGGAATGAAAGAGTGGTGAACATGAAGAGGAAGTATGAAATGTATTAAGAGAGTTGGGGGATATATTATTAATAAAATCAGGACTAGTTGGTCTTGCAACCACAACATCCACACAGGAAGTCCCTGTGGGAGTCTCATGAAAATCATGCACCTCAATAGAAACATTACTGGACTCGGACCAAGTATCATCCTCATCAACACTAGCGCTACCACCGAGGGTCTCACCTACCTCGAACTCCGTCGACTGAGTTAAAGGGGAAGGTGTATCAGGAAAGGTCATGATAAACGCGGTGTTGTCCCAAAGGGTATTAGGAAAGGATGGAGCAACGGTGAGTAAAGTAGTCAAGGGAGGGGCAAGTATGTCCTCTAGTCCGGACTCTAGAGGAGGGAAAGACGCACCATCATCACACAAATTGACATCAAGTCTAGGAGCACTAGAGCTAAGGTCAGTCTTGGGTGATAGGTCATACTCCTGCAGTTTATTAGCAAACTCAATTTGTTGCTTATTCAATGTTTCTATCATGTTGCTAAGTCTAGCAAAGCCTTCATTAGAAATATAATAGGGACAAGAATTACTGGTGTGATCAGAATAATAGCAAATTTCGCACACAGGAGGGGCATAATCAGGGATGTAAGGGGATGGGGTATAAGAATCAGAACAACTAGTTTCAAATTCATAAGTATCCCAAGCCAATCAATTAAGAAAATCACATGCTTCATTAACATCTTTAGCACAGAAATCTCAGTACTCTAAAAGAGCACAGGTCTCACAATTCACACCCTCATAAACTGTATTCAAAAGTTCCCACTTCTTCAGATAAGAATCGTAATGAGTAAGAAAAGCATGTAATCTATCTTAATATCTCCAAAACAGTTCATGCTCATATTGAGGGAAGTGGGAAAGAGACATTTTTTCTTTTTTCTTTTTCAATTTTTCAAAATTTTTTTTTACGAAATAAAAGCCTGGTCTTGAATGCCTAAGTAAGCTCTACTATTGGAAAGTGTCAATTCCACGGCAACGGCGCCAAAAACTTGTTGCACAAAAACAAAACAGAGTTTTAATATTTATAAACCCCAAGTGCAAGATGTATCGTTGAGTACTTGAGGTGCCGTCTACAGGGAATTATGTTTCCAATTACTAGGGTTAGCTAAAGCGTCTCAAACTAGGCAAGATTGAAAGGGAAAGAGGGAAAACTAAACTATGCTGTAAACATAGAAAAGACGACTTGGAGTTATAATTTGGCCAATGAATGAATCAACTAACCAAGACGAGTCCTAACCTACCCAAACTACATCACGAACTAGAGATGATCGGTTGCACCATCAAAGACCACTCAAGCCCTCTCTCAAGGGTCATGAGTTAGTCTAATTAGCCTAACTGCCTATTTTCATGGGATTAGCCCAATTAGATCACAAAACTAGCAACCCCGGACCTAACTCGATTTAGGTACTATTTTCATGTCCCGAACTCGGCTATTCCCCTCCCACACTAGCTAATTGACCTCACCTCTTAGCATAAGTCAATCGCCTAAAAAATATGGATGAAAGCTCTCTCAAGCATTTCATCGAACACTTGGCGGGCGTGAAGGAAAACTCTAAGTTCTAGGCATAGATTAGGTATGGTTAGGCCAAATACAAGATTAGTTAGCCATTAAGAGGCTAATCACAATCCAAGCTAACACAATCTACCAACAAAACATCACAAATACATGAAAACCTAAACTAACAAGCAAAAACATGAACTTGAAGAACAAAACAAAGAGAATGAAATAAAATCTAAACAACTAAACAACATGAATTAACAACAAAAACTAAACATATAAACTAAAGCAAAGCAAATACAAGATTAAAACTAACCAAAACCTAAACAAGAACAACAATGAAATAAATAGAGAAAGGGGAAGAAAATTTAGTCTTGAATTGATGAAGGAACTTGAAATCCAAAGGTTGAATATAAGATTACAATCTTCAGTCCTAAACTAATCCTCCTTGTTAACTAAAATCTAACCTAAACTACCCTAAAAATCGCCAGAGAGACTCCCAAGCAAGCCCCCGTGCGACTCCCGAACGACC
>JAKOGI010003640.1:0-45000 GCA_029747015.1 Carnegiea gigantea | reverse complement strand
GACGCCTTTATTTATGGAATTTTTAACGTGCTATAACTTTCTTTCTCATCTCATACACTTTAAATCAGACAGATTTGCTATGGATAAGAATGATGCCACATAAGATTAGAATCCACGTTCAACCATACTTAAGATTTATTCATAATGCATCCATTGAAAGCTTTCCTTTAATACACAGGCTAAGAATCCACATTCATCATATTTAAGAACATTTTCTTTAAATATGCAATGAAACTTTCTTTGAACATTTGAAAGCATTTCATAACCTTGAGGTTTTCAATCTTTTGAAAGAGTTTACATTTCGCATTCGTCGTAAAACGACCCTTGTATGCATTTCATATTCATTCCATGAGGCCTCTTTGGGCCCATAAAACATTCTTTTTCTTTAAAACATATGAAATGGCAAAGGCCAATTGCTTTTCTTATCTTGGTAAGAAAATACTTCTGGCATAAGATCATTACAGGGTGCTGATTGGGTGAGAACTATTCTCGACCCCATAGTGAGACCTAACGCTCACGCTTAAGCTCTTACTCCCGGGATGGCTACATATAACATATCGGACCATTACATTAGCCCTCGTCAGGGCCTCTAGGGTTTATCCGGACTTATCCCCTAGGTTAACATTACATCATATCATATTGTCCGCAGCACATTATCTTAGCCACTTAAAGCGTATCGGCCATAACGGCTAATAATTTTGTTGTGTCTTTTGGTAAAATCATTTATCACATAACTCACACTTTTCTAAACCGTTTTAGGGATTCCCCCGTTCAAGCAGGTTCACTCCCAAATACTGTTTGTATAGCGAAAATAGGCCATTGCTTGCTATTAATCATGGCTATTATTAGTTTGAAAACACGAGAAACGTTCTTTGTCAAATCACCACACTTTCACACATAATGCATCTTAGATATAAAAGGGGAAAAGGGATTCACACGTTTCACATTCAAACACTTCATAATCATTTCAACACAATGAGCCACACATGGCCTCGCAATCCACACGATTGCGGTAATTTCACAACCCGAACTCCCTCCTCACAAGCACCGTACCACAGGACCTCGAACGCTCATGATTCTTTCCTCAAACCATCCAACTACCAACTCGATTCATCGTTTCATTAATCACAACATATTATCCTATTAGCTTATAAAAATAAAGGGTGAAGTTTAGGTTCTTACCTGAGCATCCAGCACCATTCAGCGGTGCGCTACAACAAGCGTTCATATGGCCACATTTATTCATGAATCGACAACACTTTATTCAATAAATCAAACATAATTTGATTCTAAACATATACGATACATTTCGAAGCAACTTTCCTAAGCATGAATGTACAGAGAACAGAGGTTCGAGTGAAAACTAAACATATTTCAATAGCTTCGAATTTATTTCGTTTACATGCATTAGTTAGTTTAACTCGAGTCGAACCTAAACATGTTTATATAACCTCGAGATTAATTCGTTTAACATGTATTGGCTAAGCTACTTGATTCAGAGCCAGACACCCTTCATTTACCTCGAAAATTAGCTTATTTGCATGCTTTGGTTAATCAATTCGAATGGAAGCTAAAGACATTAAAGGAACTTCGATTTTAATCCTTTTTCATATATTAGCTAAATAACTTGAATAGAAGCTAAGCACGTTAATATAACTTCGATATTAATTCTTTTTCATACATTAACTCATTAACTTGAATCGATGCTAAACACGTTAAACTAATTTCGAATTAATATGTCAAGCATGATTTATATTCATGGATTCGAATCGATGCTAAACATATCAAACTAACTTCGTTTCTAATTCCTTTTCAAACAATAACTCATTAACTCGATCCGAAGCTAAATATGTTAAATTAACTTCGATTTTAATTCCGTTTCAGACAATAACTCATTAACTCGATTCGAAGCTAAATACGTTAGATTAACTTCGATTTTAATTCCGTTTTAAACAATAACTCATTAACTCGATTCGAAGCTAAATACGTTAAATTAACTTCGATTTTAATTCCGTTTTAAGCAATAACTCATTAACTCGATTCGAAGCTAAATATGTCCATATAAATTCGAATTCACTGTTCACGCAAGACTACGGTTTATGTACATAATTCACTTCGATTCTCAATTTCAGGCATGAAACAACCAATTGATTCGAACCTAAGCATGAATAACTTATTTCTTGTCATTTCTAACGAATTTAATAAGCCCTAACTTGACATGCAACATCAAACTGCTGGAAATTAACTTTGAAAATAGTAATAACTTAGGAGGTGAGAACACCCACCTGGAATCGCTTCATTACCTACTAAATTGGTAGCAATTCACGCCCAAAATCCCCTTGAACTCGGCCCTGGTTCGGCTACCTCCAGAATCCGAAACCCTAGCTTCGACTTAGTGGCGGTTTGGGCTGATTTTGGCCAGAATTCAACCCCCAATTTATAGAGGAGGTAGTGAGGGTTGTGGGCTGCCGGAATCCGGTCCGTGGGTAGCGGTTTTCGGGCGTTAGACGCATGTCTGGGTCGGTTTCTGGCCGTGCGACGTGGAGGACGAGGGGTGGGGAGGTTTGGGCGGTGGTTGGCGTGGCTGAGGGGACCGGTCGTCCCCCTTCTCTCGCCGGCGACAGGTGGCGGTCGGCGATGAGGGCCACCGGCGACCGTGGCCCCAGAGAGAGAGGGAGACACGTTAGAGAGAGAGAGACAGGGAGAGAGAGAGAGAGAGCGAGCGTGTGGGGGGGGTCGGGGTCCTCCCGACTTAGGTCTCCCCTCCCCTTTTCAATCCTTTTTCCCTCTTTTTTTTTTTTTTTGGTTGTTTTGGGTTAAACTAACGACATTCAACTAAATTCTGGTCCCGTACTCGCTAATGGTTAGGCTAAACCCGAATTGAACGACCTACCATGAAATTTCGGTTTAAACTTTGGGAATCGGCCAAGTAAAATGAAAAACGATTTTAAAACCTTGGTTTAGTGTTGATTCAAATATTTTATAAATAAGTAGCGTCAATAATAACGTTAGTCAAATAATAGTCCCTTTTATTAAAATTAGTCGTTAAAAAATTCACACAGACGATTTAATAAGCCTCGAAACTAATTCTAAGGTTGAAAACCTAATCGTTTTCAGGAAACGACTAAATAAATCGAATAACGACTAAATTAAACTATCGATATAATTTAAAGGTATAAATGGCACGAATTGACTTTGAAATCAATAATAGCAATAATAATCTCGCCTTTAATGAAATTATAATTCTCAAAAGCACATCGATAACAATTTAACTCATACAGTTACTAAAAATACGAATTTAGAACGTAAAAAGGAAATTTAGTTAGCTTAACGGAAAACGAAAATGCGGGGTCTTACACTCTTCCCTCCTTAAAAGAATTTCGTCCTCGAAATTCTGAATCTAAGTTCGGTCTTCCCTAGAATCCACGTACATAACTAAGATCTACGCGGTAGGTTTTCAAAAGGTTTCATTTTACAGACTCTACTTCTTTTAAAATCAAAAGAAAATTGTCTTATGGTATCCAGTTTCCTCCTCCCCAATCTCTTCAAGCGTCTACTCACTCTATTTAGGCGCCGAGGGAAAATCGCATTGAAGGAAGGCAAATGAGTTGGCGTGGATAACCATATCGAGTTTGTTTTGAAAATGAAACATAAAATTTTGATAATCTAAATTCAGTTTGCATGGCAGGCAACCACTCTACGCATATGCACCTACAAGTGAGCATCTAAAGGTGTGGCAACCGGGACGATGAGATCGCAAGGTTGTATATGGTAGTCTCATTCTAAAACATGAATTCAGTCACTTTTGGAATCATGATGATCATCATGGAAACTTCTACAACACATTGGGAATAATAAGAAAGCCACGTAAGACCACATAGCATTACTCGAGCACAATAATATCACACGGCATTAGCATTTCAGCATTCTCAAGTCTACGAATTGGAGGTAACATGCAACCGATTAATATACATTTAGCAAGTAATTTACAAAATGAAAACATATATGATTGACATTCCTATATTCTTATATCAATTCCAGCTAACTTATTGTTGCATAATTATATTTAGTTTTGATGATAACAAATCCAAGTGTAACATATGTGTCTAAGTAATGTTGTTCCAAACAAGCTCTCCAAACAGGGCCTACACAGTTGTTTGTAATATTCGTATTAACCTGGATGCTAAATGTTGAGAACAAGTCTTAGGATCAGGTTCCAAGCTTCAGTGATACAAGATCAGCAAACAACAAATCTTGCCAAACAGTTGGCTAAGTCTTAAGGAACAAGTTCTTTCACTCAGCTATACAAGATCACCCGAGGAATCAAGGTGACCAAGGTGTTTGGAGCAGCATGTTTATTCTTGACAAGATGACTGATTCTTACAACAAGAAGTCTTGGTTTGGTTTTTAACTTTTAGACTCTTGTTAATATGCCAATCTTGAAAGTTTCAATTTAACACTTCTTAAAACGGTTTTTGACATTTGCTTTGGAACACCAATTTCAAAACAACCCTGAAAACAGGGTGCCTAAGGTGTTCTTGAAAGTGCAGCAGCCTCGACTGTCTGTTTTACCAGTAAATTTCCTTTGGTTGGGTGCCAGCTCTAAAGGATCTTTTTATGAAATCCTAGGCTAACTAATTAAGTTCTAAAAAGGGTTATTTTTGATTTGAAAAAGATTGCAAAACCGTTTTTGCTAAAGATCTCTTTTCAAAATTCTTATCCCTTATTTTTAGGCCGTGTTTGATTTCAAATTTGGAATCGAAATCTTTATCCTTTTTTTTTGGCAAAATCTGCACAGCTATATTTAGTGGGTAATTAGTTTTTATTCCTTGAAAAAATCAAATTCCCTTATTTTAGTAAAATCTTATCTTCTCTAGCCGTTGGGAATCTTATTTGAAGAAACTCCCTAAGCTGCTAATATTAGAAGATTTTGCTATCCTTTTTGAAAGTATTAGCAGTTGGGTTTGTGTGTTTAGATAATGAAATCTTCTCTCCCATTTACACATCCGGTTTTTACACAAGAAGTAAGAGATTTCCAAAAGCTGCATTTCAAAGAGAAAAACCGTGACAGGCTTGTGCTTAACTGAGCTTTCAATATATTGGCATAATAGGACTTCATTGTACCTTACATCTGCTTAAGTCAGAAGCACCCCCAGTAAGGTGTTTTGTACTCCTGTTCTCAGATCAAAAAGTGAGTGAGTGTGTCCATAGTCGAGTGGACTTTGGACGTGTCCAATATAGTGTGATTGGACGTGGTGTAACCTGTCTTAGGGAAGAAGGTTACGTGGGTTACAAGTTGTAACAAGGAGTGTTACTTTTGTAACGTGTTCAGCCCGTTAGTGAAGTGGTTAAATCCTACACGAGGTAGGTCGTCGTTTTTCACACCTCAGTTGGGCTAAAGGTGTTTTCCATGTAAAAATTGTGTGTGCTTTATTTCCGCATTTATTACTTTGAATTTCGCTACTGAACCAATTGGGAACAACCACTGCAAACAAGACTTAAGGTTGTTTGTGATTTACGAACAATATCTGCAATCAAGTGCTACGGCTGTTTGTCAGTTATTTGACAAAAATCGGCCACCATAATTCACCCCCATCTTGTGGTTGTGTACTCTTGGAATTCAATAAGTGGTATCAGAGCAGGTTCTCTTTCAAAAGGCTAACACCTTGAGAGATCCGTGAAGATGAGTGCACCACAAGGGATACTTGAGGGTCAATCCATTACTCGACCTCCTTACTTCAATGGCCAACACTATAGTTGGTGGAAAAACAGGATGGAGAACTACATACAAGCAGAGGATTATGAGTTATGGATGCTCATCAAGAACGGACCCCTTGTTCCCACGAAAGTGCTTGAAGATGGAAAGAAGGTTCCCAAGGAACCCGTAGAGTTTGATGCTGAGGATTACAAGAAGATGGAAAAGAATGCCAAGGCCAAGAAACTATTATACTTTGGCCTAGGACCCGATGAATATACTCGCATTTCAGAATGTGAGTCAGCTTAGGAAATATGGAATGCCTTGCAAGTAGCTCATGAAGGGACAAGTCAAGTTAAACAATCACGCATTGAGCTACTCATGAGGCAATATGAGCTGTTTGACATGGGTGATCGTGAGAATGTGATGGACATGTATACTCGCTTTACTCATATAACAAACGAATTAAAATCTCTGGGAAAATCCTTCACCACTGAAGAGTTGGTAAGGAAAATCCTAAGGATTTTGCCTCGTTCATGGGAAGCCAAGGTGACAGCCATTTAGGAGGCCAAAGACATGAACAAGATCACCCTAGATGAGCTGATCGGAAATCTTCAAACGTATGAACTGAGAAAAAACTCTCAACAGAAGGAGGAGGCTAAGAAAGATCGAGGGCTTACTTTAAAAGCCTTGGAAGATGATGATTCAGATCTTGAAGAAGAAGAGATGGCAATGATGACTCAGAAATTCAAGAAGTTCTTCAAGAAAGTAAAAGAGAACAATAAAAGGAAGGACTTCAGCAAAGGCAGAAACACCCCCCAAGAACAGTTCTCTGGGTGTTTCAAGTGTGGCAAATCTGATCATATTGTGAAGAAGTATCCACCACTTCGAGAAGAGCAAGAGCACGAACACCCTAGGAAACAAGGCAGGAAACAAGGTGTAAACAGTTCAGGAAAACGATTCTCGAAAGCAATGCTTGCTGCTTAGGGTGATTCTTCCGAGGATGAAGAAACTGAAACTGAAACTGAAGAGGGTGCTATAGCTCTCATGGCGCAAAGTGATACAGATTCGGATGACGAGTCAACAAACAGCCTAACTGATCTTAAGAACAAGGTACGTGGTCTCAATAAAGCAACTCTGGAAGAACTTCTGTACAATTTAATGGATACCTGTGCTAATTTGACAAAGGAAGTTCGTGATCTAAAGCTCGAAAATGAGACCCTTAAAAATGAAAAACTGGGCTTATATGAAAATATTAACATGCTCAAGGAAAACCTCTTTATAAAAGAGGGAGATTATTCTCAAGTGGAGGAAAAACTCCTTGAGGTGGAAGGAATGGTTGAGTCTTTGCTTGAGGAGAACAAGAGCTTGCATGCTAATATAGAAAAACTGGAAACCGAGCTTGTCACAACCAAGCGTTGGAACAAGTCCTCAAGAGCATTGGAGTGGCTAAACACTCATCACAGCCAAAACAAAAGAGGACTAGGATTTAAGCCCAAACAAACCGTTTACCCTGCAAACAGAAAGTATGTTGGATTATCTGAAAACGTTGTTTGCTTTCACTGTGGTAAAACGGGTCACTATCGATACACTTGTCCTTCAAGAAGGTATGCTATTAAACAAAATGAAGGTTATGTAAAACAAGTCTGGATTAGGAAAGATGAGCTTTACCTATCTAAAAGAATGGGACCCAAGTGGATCTGGGTTTCCAAAACTAACCCTTGATTTGTTTTGCAGGCTGAAGTGAGAGAGAACAACCCAGCAAACAACCCAGCAAACAGGCTAAGGTACAACCTGGCAAACAGCCCAGAGAACAACCTTGAAAACAGGCAGCTGTGGTATGTTGATAGTGGGTGTTCGAGGCATATGACTGGTGAAAAATCCAATTTTCTCTCACTTACAACTTCGGATGGTGGGAGTGTGGCATTTGGAAACGGCAAGTCTAGGACAATTGTCGGTATAGGTAAGATTGGTGAGTCGCACTCCCACTCGATTGAAAATGTATACTTAGTTGATGGTTTGAAGCATAATTTACTTAGTGTGTCCCAACTGTGTGATAAAAACAACCTAGTAGTGTTCTCATCAACACGTTGCTTGGTTGTAAATTCAAACACAGGAGATGTCGTATTAAGGGGGAAGCGACACAAAAATATTTACAAAGTATGTATTTCCACACTTCCCCAAAACAATCTGACTTGTTTGAGTGCCTTGAATGATGATGTAATGCTCTGGCACAAGAGACTAGGTCATGCAAGTCTATCTCTCCTGAACAAACTTGTTTCTAAAGACCTAGTTGTTGGACCACCTTCCATCAAATTTAATGATGACAAGGTATGTGAAGCTTGTGCAAAAGGCAAACAAGTCAGATCTTCTTTTAAATTGAAAAAGTGTGTAAGCACTACCCGACCTCTAGAATTATTACACACTGATCTGTGTGGTCCTATGAGGATAGCAAGTAGAGGTGGGAAGAGGTATGTGCTTGTTGTAGTGGATGATTACTCTCGATTTACTTGGACCTTGTTTTTGGCATCCAAGGATGAAACCTTTGAGAATTTTATTGCCTTTCTCAAAAAGGTTGAAAAGAGAGTAGGACACTCTTTAATTAGCTTGAGATCTGATCATGGAACTGAGTTTGAAAATGCAAGTTTTATTAACTATTGTAATGAACATGGTGTTGATCATAACTTCTCAGCTCCAAGAACACCCCAACAAAATGGGGTGGTTGAGCGTAAAAATCGCACCCTAGAAGACATGACTAGAACAATGCTTATTGCTAGTGGTCTTCCTAGGAATTTCTGGGCAGAAGTATTGAACACCTCATGTTACATTATAAATAGATGCATGATCAGACCTATTTTGAATAAAACTCCTTATGAACTTTTCAAAGGCAGAAAACCCAACATTACGCACCTGAGAACATTTGGTTGTAGGTGTTTTGTGCATAATAATGGGAAGGATGCCTTAAAGTTTGATCCTAGGAGTGATGAGGCAATATTTCTTGGTTACTCCTCTCACAGTAAGGCTTACAAAGTGTTCAACAAAAGAACCTTATGTGTTGAGGAAAGTGTGCATGTGCTTTTTGATAAATCTAACTCGTTGAGTGAGAATGATGCACAGGAGGAAGAATTTGAATTAGGTCTTGTTCGAAAAGAAGTGTTGCTCCAAGATAGACAAGGTAAGAACACCATGGAGAAAACAACTCCTGAAGGTGTTCCTCAGAACGATAGGCAAGGTGAGAACCAAACAGGGGGAAACATCGCTGAGCCCTGTTCGGGACAACACCAGTCAGGTTCCTCAGGAACAGGCTCGGGCATTGATTGTGAGCCTGAGTCTCCAAGTGTTCCAGTTAGAGTAGAGCATGTGTCTGTGGATCCACTTACTCCACGGCCATGGAAGCACCAACTTCGCACCCTCTTGAGCAAATTTTGTCTGATATTAATACTGGAGTGCAAACTAGGTCAAAGCTTAAGAATTTTTGTGCATTCTATGCGTTTCTCTCTAACATTGAGCCAAAGAATGTTAATGAAGCTCTTGCAGATTTAGATTGGGTCACAGCAATGCAAGAAGAACTTTATCAATTTGAAAGGAACAAAGTATGGCACCTTGTACCTCGACCTGCAGATAGAACAATCATTAGAACCAAGTGGGTGTTCCGAAACAAACTTGATGAGTCAGGAACAGTCACCAGGAACAAGGCACGGCTGGTGGTTCAAGGGTACAATCAGGAAGAAGGGATTGATTACGAAGAAACCTTTGCACCAGTTGCTAGAATTGAGGCTATTCGTATCCTAATAGCCTTTGCAGCCCATATGGAGATCAAGCTATATCAAATGGACGTGAAAAGTGCATTTCTAAATGGATACCTTAAGGAAGAGGTGTATGTCAAACAACCCCCTGGTTTCGAAAACAATGAATTTCCTGATCATGTTTTTCAACTTGACAAAGCTCTTTATGGTCTAAAACAAGCTCCTAGAGCTTGGTATGAACGATTGTCAAGCTTTTTACTTGAAAATGATTTTAGAAGAGGCAAGGTAGATAATACCTTGTTTCTAAAATCTAAGGGGGAACATCTGTTGATTGTCCAAGTATATGTTGATGACATCATATTTGGGGCAACTCATCATGATTTATGCAATGAATTTTCAAAAATGATGAGGAGTGAGTTTGAAATGAGCATGATGGGTGAGCTTAACTTCTTCTTAGGCTTACAGATCAAGCAAACTTCAAACGGCACCATGATCCATCAACAAAAGTATATTAAGAAACTACTTAAGCGTTTTGGAATGGAGTCAGCCAAGCCCATTGATACTCCCATTTCGCCTTCTACCAGGTTGGTAATGGATGATGGGAGTCCCTCAGTTGAGGAGAAACTCTATAAGGGCATGATAGGGTGACTCTTATACCTTACCGCTAGTAGGCCCGACATTGTTTTCAGTGTTGGTTTATGTGCCCGTTTTCAGTCTAACCCTAAGGAAACTCATCTTAAGGCTGTTAAACGGATACTAAGGTACTTGAAACATACACCTAATTTAGCTTTATGGTATCCTAAAGGTTGCAATTTTGATCTTGTTGGATATGCTGACGCTGACTGTGCTGGATTCCTAGTTGATAGAAAGAGTACCTCAGGTATGGCTCACTTTCTTGGACCTTGTTTGGTATCTTGGGCAACCAAGAAACAACATTAGTTGCCATGTTGTTGTGTTATTATATTTAGTTTTGATGATAACAAATCCAAGTGTAAAAATCTGTCCAAGTAATGTTGCTCCGAACACGATCTCCAAACAGGCCTAACTGGTGTTTGTGATCTTTATTGTATTAACTGGTTTGCTACATGTGAGAATGTCTTCTAAACAGGTTTTACTTGGTGATTCTATATTAAGTCAAGAACACCAACTCGACAGTTGATTGTAAAGCGTGTTCCTGAACTCTAGCAATGCAAAGAACAACCCCAACAAACAAGGTGGCCTTGGTGTTCACAGCAGCTCTACAAATCTCGGACAAGATGACTGGTTCAAAACAAGAAGTCTTGGGTATATAGGTTTTATTTAATTAGACTCTTGTTAATATGCCAATATTGAAAACATCATTTTTAAACACTTCTTGAATCGGTACTTGCGCTAAGTGCTTCAGAACACCAGTTGCGAACAACCCTGCAAACAGGGTGCCTAGGGTGTTTCTGAACTGCAGTGGCGATACCCGATTATTTTTTGAAAAATTCATTTTGGTTGGCCAAGATCTCTAGAATACTTTCCTTGAATTTCAAAACTGTTATTTCTCTGGAAAGGATATTTCCTAAAAATATTTTGGGAGAATTTCGAAAATAAGTTTTGGAGATTTGCCAAAACTTAAAGGAAAAAATTTCCTTTGACTATATTTTCGGATTTGGTAAAAGCTGAAAATCTTTTTAAACCTCTTCACGGTTATGGGAAGATAAGGGTTATCTTTTAAGATAACAAAATCCCTTATATTTTGGGATAAATTAATCATTAGCCGTTGGATAATTTTGCAAAACAATTTCCATACTTAGCTGATTCTGTGGTTTATGACCGTTGGTTTTTTTGTTTAAAAGCCTCAGCTTTTTCTCTCACAGGACATACACACAGACAGATATATACAGATATTCAAAACACTCGAAAAACAGAGAGATAGAAAACTCGGTTTGAATTTGCATAAACACAGCCTTTTGAAAAATCCAGAAAAATCAGAAAACTCGGTTTACACTCAAAGATTCTTGAGCTTCATTATGAAAAGCAAACCGTGACAAGCTGTGTTTGATTTTGAGTTTTCATACCATTGGCATAATAGGATCTTCATTGTACCTTACATCTGTTTAGTGAGAAGCACCCCCTGTAAGGTGTTTGTAACCCTGATCTTGGATCAGAAAAGTGAGTGAGTGTGTCCTAGTCGTGTGGACTTGGACGTGTCTAATCTTGCGAAGGTTGGACGTGGTGTAACCTGTCTTTGGGAAGAAGGTTACGTGGTTGCAAGTTGTAACAAGGTGTGTTACATTTGTAACGTGTGAAGCCCGTTAGTGAAAGTGGTTAAATCCTACACGAGGTAGGTCGTGGTTTTTCACACCTCAGTTGGGCTAGAGGTGTTTTCCACGTAAAAATTGTGTGTGCTTTATTTTCCGCATCTATCTTGGTGATTTTCGCCTCTGCAATATTTGAGAACACCCGTGCAAACAAGCTATCAGGGTGTTTGTCACTTGAGAACAACCTCTGTGAGGGTGTTTGTTATCTACAACGCGAAAATCAGATACCACAATTCACCCCCCTCTTGTGGTTGGATACTCACGAACTCAACAAGTGGTATCAGAGTGGGTTCTCTTACAAAAAGTTAACACCTTGAGAGATTCTGAAGATGAGTACCCCACAAGGAATTCTTGAAGGGCAATCCATTACTCGTCCACCCTATTTCAACGGCCAACATTATAGTTGGTGGAAGAATAGGATGGAGAACTATATTCAGGCAGAAGATTATGAATTATGGATGCTCATCAAGAACGGGCCCCTTGTTCCCACCAAGGTGCTTGAAGATGGTAAGAAGGTTCCCAAGGAATCCATAGAATTTGATACCGAGGACTACAAGAAAATGGAGAAAAATGTCAAAGCCAAAAAGCTTCTATATTTTGGCCTAGGACCCGATGAATACACTTGCATCTCTGAGTGTGAATCAGCCCAAGCTATCTGGAATGCTCTGCAAGTTGCTCATGAAGGTACGAGTCAAGTTAAACAATCTAGAATTGAGCTACTTATGCGACAATATGAGTTGTTTGGTATGGGTGATCATGAAACTGTTATGGACATGTATACACGGTTCACCCACATCACGAACGAGTTAAAATCCCTGGGAAGATCTTTCACCACTAAAGAGTTGGTGAGGAAAATCCTCAGAATTTTACCTCGCACGTGGGAGGCCAAAGTAACAGCCATTCAAGAGGCTAAAGACATGAACAAGATCACCCTCGACGAGTTGATTGGTAATCTCCAGACCTATGAACTCCGAAAGAACTCACAGGAAAGAGAGGAGCAAAAGAAGGATCGTGGGCTTGCCTTGAAAGCACATGAGGACACTGACTCTGACCTTGAAGATGAAGAAATGGCCCTAATGTCCAGAAAATTCAAGAAATTCTTCAAAAAGGTCAAGGAAAACAACAAAAGAAAAGACTTCAGCAAGTCCAGAAACACCTCCAAAGAACAGCTCACAGGGTGTTTCAAGTGCGGCAAACCAGATCACTTAGTCAAAAATTGCCCTCTGCTTCGAGAAGATCAAATGCCTGAACACCCTCGAAAACAGGGTCGAAAACACCCTATAAACAATCTGGGCAGGCGATTCTCGAAAGCTATGCTGGCTGCTTGGGGAGATTCCTCTGAGGATGAAGGAGAATCTGAAGCTGAAGAAGGAGTCGTAGCACTTATGGCACAAAGTGATTCAGATTCAGATGATGAATCAACAATCAGCTTCTCAGATCTCAAGAACAAGGTACATGGTCTTAACAAAGCCACTTTAGAAGAACTTCTATATAATTTGATAGACACATGTGCTGATCTAAAAAGAGAAGTTCGTGACCTAGAGCTTGAAAATGAAATTCTTAAAAATGAAAAACTCGGTTTACATGAAAATGTTAATATACTCAAAGAAAACCTCTTTATAAAAAAAGGAGATTACTCTCGAATAGAGGAAAAACTCTTTGAGGTGGAAGGAATGGTTGAGTCCCTGCTCAAAGAGAACAAGGGTTTGCATGCTAATAAAGAAAAACTGGAAACCGAGCTTAGCACAAACAAACGATGGAACAAATCTTCACAGGCCCTTGCTTGGTTAAACACTCACCACAGTCGAAACAGAAAGGGACTTGGGTATAAGCCTAAACGAACAGTTTACCTAATTCATAGGAAGTATGTGGGATTACCTGAAAACATTGTTTGCTTTCATTGTGGTAAAACTGGTCACTATCGATATTCTTGTCCTTTAAGAAAACATGCCAATGAAAAGAATGAAAGGTATGTAAAACAAATCTGGATTAGAAAAGATGGGCTTTACATGTCTAAAGGAATGGGACCCAAGTGGATCTGGGTTCCCAAAACTAACCCGTGATTTGTTTTGCAGGCTGAAGTGAGAGAGAACAATCCCACAAACAACCCAGCAAACAGGGTAAGAAACACCCTGTCAAACAGATCAGAAAACAACCTTGAAAACAGGCAGCTGTGGTATGTTGATAGTGGGTGTTCGCGGCACATAACTGGAGAAAGATCAAATTTTCTCTCACTTACAGCTTTGAATGGTGGGAGTGTAGCATTTGGAAACGGCAAGTCTGGGACAATTGTCGGTATAGGTAATATTGGTAAAACTCTCTCCCACTCAATTGATAATGTGCACTTGGTTGATGGTTTAAAGCACAATTTGCTAAGTGTGTCCCAACTGTGTGACAAGAACAACCTAGTGGTGTTTTCACGAACACGTTGCTTGGTTGTAAATGACGACACAGGAGATGTTGTGTTGAGGGGAAGCGATGTCAAAATGTTTATAAAGTTTGTATTTCCACTCTTCCCCAAAATAATCTGACTTGTTTAAATGCATTAAATGATGATATAATGCTATGGCACAAGAGACTAGGTCATGCAAGCTTATCCTTGTTAAACAAACTTGTTTCAAAAGACCTAGTTATTGGACTACCTTCCATCAAATTTAATGATGACAAGGTATGTGAAGCTTGTGCAAAAGGCAAACAAGTCAGATCTTCTTTTAAATCGAAAAGGTGTGTAAGCACTACTCGACCTCTAGAATTGCTACACATTGATTTGTGTGGTCCCATGAGGATAACTAGTAGAGGTGGGAAAAAGTATGTGCTTGTGGTAGTGGATGATTACTCTCAATTTACTTGGACCTTGTTTTTGGCATCCAAAGATGAAACCTTTGAGAATTTTATTGCCTTTCTCAAAAAGGTTGAAAAGAGAGTAGGACACTCCTTAATCAGCTTAAGATCTGATCATGGAACTGAGTTTGAAAATGCAAGTTTTATTAACTATTGTAATGAACATGGTGTTGATCATAACTTCTCAGCCCCAAGATCACCCCAACAAAATGGGGTGGTTGAGCGCAAAAATCGCACCCTGGAAGACATAACCAGAACAATGCTTATTACCAGTGGTCTTCCTAGGTATTTCTGGGCAGAAGCATTGAACACCTCATGTTACATTATAAATAGATGCATGATCAGACCTATGTTGAATAAAACTTCTTATGAACTTTTCAAAGGCAGAAAACCCAATATTACGCACCTAAGGACATTTGGTTGTAAGTGTTTTGTGCATAATAATGGGAAGGATGCCTTAGGAATGTTTGATCCAAGAAGTGATGAGGCAATACTTCTTGGCTATTCTTCTCACAACAAGGCATACAAAGTCTTTAACAAAAGAACCTTGTGTGTTGAGGAAAGTGTGCATGTGCTTTTTAATGAATCTAACGTGTTGAGTGAGAATGATGCACAGGAAGATGAACTTGAATTAGGTCTTGTTCGAAAAGAAGTGTTGCTCCAAGATAAACGAGGTAAGAACACCATGGAGAAAACAACTCCTGAAGGTGTTCCTCAGAACAGCAGGCAAGGTGAACACCAAACAGGGGAAAACACCGCTGAACCATGTTCTTCAGGAATAAGGTTACAAACAGGTGCAGAAACAGGGTCAGGAGGTGTTCTTGAGCCTGATCCTACACACATTTCAGTTAGAACAGAGCATGTGTCTGTGGATCCTCTTACTCCACGACCATGGAAGCACCATAGTTCGCATCCTCTTGATCAAATCTTGTCAGATATTAATACTGGAGTGCAAACTAGATCTAAACTAAAGAATTTTTGTGCTTTCTATGCTTTTCTTTCTAACATTGAGCCAAAAAGTGTGAATGAAGCTCTTGCAGATTCAGATTGGATCACGGCTATGCAAGAAGAGCTTCATCAATTTGAAAGAAACAAGGTATGGCACCTTGTACCTAAACCTGCAGAGAGAACAATCATTGGAACCAAGTGGGTGTTCCGAAACAAACTGGATGAGTCAGGAACAGTCACCAGGAACAAGGCACGGCTGGTTGTACAAGGATACAATCAAGAAGAAGGGATCGATTACGAAGAAACCTTTGCACCAGTTGCTAGAATTGAGGCTATTCGAATTTTAATAGCCTTTGCAGCTCATATGGAAATCAAGCTATATCAAATGGATGTTAAAAGTGCATTCCTAAACGGATACCTTAAAGAAGAGGTGTATGTCAAACAACCCCTGGTTTTGAAAATGGTGATTTTCCAAATCATGTTTTTAAACTTGACAAGGCACTTTATGGTTTAAAACAAGCTCCAAGAGCTTGGTATGAACGGTTGTCAAGTTTTTTACTTGAAAATGATTTTAGAAGAGGCAAGGTAGACAATACCTTGTTTCTAAAATCTAAGGGGGAACATTTTTTGATTGTCCAAATATATGTTGATGACATCATATTTGGTGCAACTCATCATGATTTATGCAATGAATTTTCAAATATGATGAGGAGTGAGTTTGAGATGAGCATGATGGGTGAGCTTAATTTTTTCTTAGGCTTACAAATCAAGCAAACTCCAAACGGCACCATGATCCATCAGCAAAAGTATATCAAGGAATTACTTAAGCGTTTTGGGATGGAGTCGGCCAAACCCATAGACACTCCTATTTCTCCTTCAACCAAGTTGGTTATGGATGATGGGAGTCCCTCAGTTGAGGAGAAACTCTATCGGGGTATGATTGGGTCACTCTTATACCTAACCGCTAGTAGACTTGATATTGTTTTTAGTGTTGGTTTATGTGCCTGTTTTCAGTCTAACCCTAAGGAAACTCATCTTAAGGCTGTTAAATGGATACTAAGGTATTTGAAACATACACCTAATTTAGCTTTATGGTATCCTAAAGGTTGCAATTTTGATCTTGTTGGATATGCTGACGCTGACTATGCTGGATTCCTAGTTGATAGAAAGAGTACCTCAGGTATGGCTCACTTTCTTGGACCTTGTTTGGTATCTTGGGCTACCAAGAAGCAACATTCAGTTGCCATGTCCACGGCAGAAGCTGAATATGTTGCAGCAGCTTCATGTTGTGCTCAACTGTTGTGGATAAGGCAACAGCTTAAGGACTTTTGTGTTGACATTGGATGCATTCCTATTTTTTGTGATAACACAAGTGCAATTAATATTGCCAAAAATCCATGTCAACATAAAAGAACAAAGCATATTGACATTCGACATCATTTCTTGAGAGATAATGTTGAAAAGGGTTTAATCTCTATGAATTTTTGCTCAACGGAAAGTCAGATTGCTGATATATTCACTAAGGCACTAGCTAGAGACCTTTTTGAGAGAAATAGACTGGAACTAGGGTTGGTGAGAACACCCTGAGATACCTGTTTCCATAATATGAACTGGGTTTGGTAAGATCAACCTTTACACCCTGTTCTCTCCCCCTGTTTGCAAATTTTATTAATAACGGATGTGATTGCATATGCCCGTATTGCATGCATTTTTTTTTCCTTATCTACTTAGTACAGCATAAGGGGATGTACTGGAGCTGTCTTAATGCCATTCAGTCGAATCAGATCAGACGACAAAGAACAGGCATAATACAGAGAACAGGTACGCCCCTTGGTTGCTCGGTGGCATAATACAGAGAACAGGTACACCCCTTGGTTGCTCGGTGTGTTTGCTTTCCTTCCCAAGGCACAAGATGTTATTGCTCGTACCCGTTGCAATTCAAGAGATCTTCTCAAAGATTCGGCTGCTCTCTCTCTCTCTCTCTCTCTCTCTTTTTATGCCCTGCTCTTAGTACTATCGTTCGTCTTGCCCTCAAGCAAAAACCGAACATCCTGCAAACTCCTTAAACCCTAATCTCTCTCCTCTAGCAACAATGGCTTCCAACAACACTCTTCAATCAAAAGCCCTCGTTCTTTCTTCCTCAATTCCTGCTTCTTCTCGCCCAATTCTTTACAAGCCTTTCCAATTTCTGAATCGCTTGTCTCTAAAATCAGTGGGAATGGGGATGGATGTTATTCCCTTTGAATGTGGAAGGGAATTGGTGTTCCTCGTAGGGGCAATTGCTTGTCCCATTTCAGTTGAGTCAGAGGGAACAAAGTTGGGGTCTCAAGAACAATTCTTGGAAACCCCTGAAGGGTTTAATTTTGAGCCCTGTTTGTCTGACACCGCGACAGAAACAGGGGCTGCCTCTGTCGAAGATGTGGTTGTGGAGGATCTGCCTGTTGACTTCCAAGGGAAGTCGAATGAGTCGTCCGAGGAGAGTCTCGAGAAGAATTCTCTCCCTGAGGCTGAAACCCCCACTCCAGTCGCTCGAACTGGAGAGAAAAGGAAGAGGGTGAAAATCGTGGCTAGGCGTAGTAGAACGCCAAGAACAAGGCCACAACCAAGGTCTCAACCCTCACAAACTCCCTCTTCTCCTCAATCCTCTAAGCCCTCTCGCAAGTCTGCGAGAATCGCTTTTCAATCCGCTCCTCGTACCTCCAAACCTCTACTCCTATCATCGAGGAGATTTCTTCTTCTTCTGAAGGGTTCTCGAGTTCTGACTCTGAGAACACCACCTTCAAACAGGAGACACCGGTGTTTTCCGAGTCCTCTGAAGACCAAGCTCCTCCAAAACCGACCAATAAACCTGCTGTGAAGCCCTCTCCTGCCAAAACACCCCTCAAGCGAAAGCCCAGAACAGCCCCCCTACCAGAAACTACCACCTCTGTTCCTGTCCTTAAACGCCCAAAGCAGTTCACTCCCTCTCCTATGTCTGACAAACATGCGCAGTTGCTGAAGCGCAATGTCGTCAGGGGGAAGGTAGTAAATGTAAGCTTTTTCGAGGAACAGGGTCTGGGGGTGTTCTTGAACAAGCTTCGAGCCCAAGGCTGGCTTAAGTTGTTTGCAAACACCCAGCAAGGGTGTTCTGTGCCCGAGTTGGCTGAATTCTATGTCAACTGCTCTGTCACAAATGGGGTGGTGACAAGTGCTGTCAATGCGTGTCATTTTTCCTTTGATGAAGCCACCCTGAGTGATATTCTGGGCATCCCCTCTCGTGGATTTGCTGTGTATGTGAGGGAAGACAAAACTGCCCTGGAAACAGCCAGGCTCTTAGAGGTGTCCAAACGCCTTAGTCAAAAACAGGGCCTGAGAACACCCCTCTCGGTTAAGAAGGGTGAAATGACCTCCCTACACCAACTACTGTTTATGTTCACCATCAAGAACATAATACCGCGAGGTCAAGGGCGAAACTCAGCAGATGCCTTTGATCAATGTCTGGTGGACCTACTGGATCGGGAGGAACCAGTAAACCTCCCTGCAATCATGATTCGCCACATAGAGCGAATTGCGAACACCACCCGGGCACATGATCTTGGCTATGGGTTTTTGTTGACAAGGGTGCTTGAGTACTTTGGGATCGTGCTCACACGAAGAGTGCCGGCCCAAATCATTGATGAAATTGGCGTTGACACCCTACTAGGGTGTGGCTATGGGGTTGGCGAAGGGTCACTCTCCAAACAGGGTCGTCAACCACCTCGACCACCTGTTTCTGGACAACCTTCCGTCAAGGTTGAGGCTGTTCTTGAGGACAATGCTCGCCTCAAAGATGAGCTCTTAGCTGTCAAGGCTACTCTTGCTGAGGAACGAGCCCTCTCGGCCAAACGCCGTGAAGATTTGCTTGCACTTCTCTCCACTCTTGCCCCTAGCATCCCTCCTCTGCAAACGCAACCACCCCCTGCTTATCTAGGCTGTTCTCTAGTCTCCTCCTTCCTTACTTTCGTTTTTGGCATTTGTAAGGTTTTTAATGCAATATCCCTTTATTACTGCCTCTTGCATCTTCTGCTATTTACTTCTTTTCTTGCATTCATAATGTTGTTTATGCTTTTTAATGATGCCAAAAGGGGGAAGTAGTCCTATTGACGAGTCCTAGCATTGACGAGTGGACCTTAGCATTGACTTATCCCTATCAGCATTCATTCATTTTTTGTCAATATGGTCACTTGGTTTGTCATCATCAAAAAGGGGGAATTTGTTGTGTTATTATATTTAGTTTTGATGATAACAAATCCAAGTGTAAAAATCTGTCCAAGTAATGTTGCTCCGAACACGATCTCCAAACAGGCCTAACTGGTGTTTGTGATCTTTATTGTATTAACTGGTTTGCTACATGTGAGAATGTCTTCTAGACAGGTTTTACTTGGTGATTCTATATTAAGTCAAGAACACCATCTCGACAGTTGATTGTAAAGCGTGTTCCTGAACTCTAGCAATGCAAAGAACAACCCCAGCAAACAAGGTGGCCTTGGTGTTCACAGCAGCTCTACAAATCTCGGACAAGATGACTGGTTCAAAACAAGAAGTCTTGGGTATATAGGTTTTATTTAATTAGACTCTTGTTAATATGCCAATATTGAAAACATCATTTTTAAACACTTCTTGAATCGGTACTTGTGCTAAGTGCTTCAACCCTGCAAACAGGGTGCCTAGGGTGTTTCTGAACTGATGTGGCCATACCCGATTATTTTTTGAAAAATTCATTTTGGTTGGCCAAGATCTCTAGAATACTTTCCTTGAATTTCAAAACTGCTATTTCTCTGGAAAGGATATTTCCTGAAATATTTTAGGAGAATTTCGAAAATAAGTTTTGGAGATTTGCCAAAACTTAAAGGAAAAAATTTCCTTTGACTATATTTTCGGATTTGGTAAAAGCTGAAAATCTCTTTAAACCTTTTCACGGTTATGGGAAGATAAGGGTTATCTTTTAAGATAACAAAATCCCTTATATTTTGGGATAAATTAATCATTAGCCGTTGGATAATTTTGCAAAACAATTTCCATACTTAGCTGATTCTGTGGTTTATGACCGTTGGTTTTTTTGTTTAAAAGCCTCAGCTTTTTCTCTCCCAGGACATACACACAGACAGATATATACAGATATTCAAAACACTCGAAAAACAGAGAGATAGAAAACTCGGTTTGAATTTGCATAAACACAGCCTTTTGAAAAATCCAGGAAAATCAGAAAACTCGGTTTACACTCAAAGATTCTTGAGCTTCATTCTGAAAAGCAAACCGTGACAAGCTGTGTTTGATTTTGAGTTTTCATACCATTGGCATAATAGGATCTTCATTGTACCTTACATCTGCTTAGTGAGAAGCACCCCCTGTAAGGTGTTTGTAACCCTGATCTTGAATCAGAAAAGTGAGTGAGTGTGTCCTAGTCGTGTGGACTTGGACGTGTCTAATCTTGCGAAGGTTGGACGTGGTGTAACCTGTCTTTGGGAAGAAGGTTACGTGGTTGCAAGTTGTAACAAGGTGTGTTACATTTGTAACATGTGAAGCCCGTTAGTGAAAGTGGTTAAATCCTACACGAGGTAGGTCGTGGTTTTTCACACCTCAGTTGGGCTAGAGGTGTTTTCCACGTAAAAATTGTGTGTGCTTTATTTTCCGCATCTATCTTGGTGATTTTCGCCTCTGCAATATTTGAGAACACCCCATGCAAACAAGCTATCAGGGTGTTTGTCACTTGAGAACAACCTCTGTGAGGGTGTTTGTTATCTACAACGCGAAAATCAGATACCACACTTCACCCCCCTCTTGTGGTTGGATACTCACGAACTCAACACATGTCCACAGCAGAAGCTGAATATGTTACAGCTGCTTCATGTTGTGGTCAATTGCTGTGGATAAGACAACAACTCAATGACTTTTGTGTTGACACTGGATGCATTCCTATCTTTTGTGATAACACTAGTGCAATTAATATTGCCAAAAATCCGTGTCAACATAAAAGAACAAAACATATTGACATTCGACATCATTTCTTGAGAGATAATGTTGAAAAGGGTTTGATTTCAATGAATTTTTGTACCACAGAAAATCAAATTGCTGATATATTCACTAAGGCACTAGGTAGAGATCAATTTGAGAGAAATAGACTTGAACTAGGTTTGGTGAAAACAACCTAAGAAACCTGTTCTCTCCCCTTGTTCACAACTCTTATATGCTGCGGATGCAATTTGTCCACAGCAATGTTTGCAGTCGAATCTTTGTGCTATTTGAATATATATATAGATTGCAAAATGCGGATGCGTGTTAGAAGCCAACATGATTGGGCATGTTACTCTTATTACCGATGATTCGTATTCAAGAACAAGAAGCAAGAACAGGTACGCTCCTTGATCGTTAGTATGTGAAACAAGCTGTGTCTAGCCTTTAAATTTTCCTCCTTCCCGAGGCATGCGCGGGCGGCTAGTAATGATCTACCCGTTGTAACGGGTAAATCTTTAAAGATTTGGCATGCTATCTCTCTTTAAATCTCCAAATCTTTACCTCTCTCTCTCTCTCTCTCTCTCTCGAATACCCAGCAATTTCCTTTCACTCAAACCCTAATCTCTCCCCAATTCTTGCTCAAATGGCTTCCTTCAACGGCTCTGGAAGTTCTGGTTCAAAATCTCAGGGTAGCAGGGCACCCGCACCAGCCTCATGAACAGGTCCTGCCCCTGTTGCCTTCTCGCCGTTTTTAATGGCGATTCTAGAAGGTAAACCTTCCACATCTCCTCGCCCAATCAGCTTCAAACCTTTTGAATTTTTGAAGAGTGTCGACCTAAAAACAGTGGGCTTGGGTTTGAAAGATATTCCCTACCATTTTGGTTGGGAATTGGTGGTGTTTGAGGGATCGACTGTTTGTCCCCTCACTGAAAAGAACTTTGCTTCAACTGGGGAAATTGGTGGCAATCTTGGGTCCCAAGATGAAGCCTTTGAGTCCCATGTTAGTTTCTTTGATTTCTCTGAGCCCTGTTCTTTCGGGCTGTTTCCTGAAAAAGAAATAGTACCCGAAACAGGGTCTAAGTTCTATGAGGAGGTGTTTAAGGACGATTTGGGAGTTGGTCTTCAAGGAGACTCGGCTGAGCAGTCTCTTGAGGCAGGGGGAAGTAGTGGCATGGACATCCCCCCTGCAGCAACCGAATCAGTGACTCCGGTCTTCCAAACCGGAGAGAAAAGAAAAAGGGTTAAGATGGTGGCTAGGCGTAGCAGAATGCCTAGATCAAGGCCACAAACAAGCCTCAACCCTCAAAAGCCTCAGCCCCCTCTCCTCCAAAATCTGCTAAGCCCACGTGCAAATCTGCAAGAATTGCCTTCTACTCCACTCCTAGAACCACAAAATCCTCCACTCCAGTCATTGAGGAAATTTCTTCCTCTTCTTCTTCTGTGGGATTCTCGGATTCTGATTCTGAGAACACCTCCTTTAAACAGGGGATCCCGGTGTTCTCCGAGTCCACCGAAGAACAAACTCCTCCTAAGAAAACCACTCTCCCTGCCATTAAGTCTTCTCCTCCAACAGCCCCTCCCAACAGAAAGACCTTCACCCCTTCTCTCTCCAAATCAGCTACACCTAAGACTACCTCTTCTGCTCCTCCTCTCAAAAGAGCGAAAAAGACCACTACCTCCTCTTCTTCTACCAAGCTTGCGCATCTGCTCAAGCGCAACATAGTGAGGGGGAAGATAGTGAAAGTTCCCTTTTTCCAGGAACATGGGTTAGAGGTGTTCCTGCAGAAACTGAGAGCCCAGCAGTGGTTGGATCTCTTTGCAAACACCAAGTTGGGGTGTTCTGGACCAGAGTTGGCTGAATTCTATGCCAACTGTGCTGTCACCGAAGGAGCGGTGACAAGCACCATTGGTGATAAAGAAGTACAATTTGATGCCCTCACATGGTTTTGATGTATATGTGAGGGAGGATAAGTCTGTCTTAGGGACAGCCAGGCTGCTCGAGCTTTCACAGCGGATAAGTCAAAACCAGGGTCCGCAAACACCCACCTCTATGAAGAAGGGTGACATGACCCCCCTGCATCAATTGCTCTTCATGTTCGTTATTAAGGACATAATTCCAAGGGGTCAGGGTCGCAATCAGGCTGATGCCCTAGATCAGTGCCTGGTGGATCTATTGGACAGGGAGGAACCCATTAACCTTCCTGCCCTTATGGTTCGCCATATTGCGCGTATTGCCAACACTACTCAGGCACATGATCTTGGATATGGCTTTCTGCTGACAAAGGTCTTTGAGCATTTTGGGATAGAGCTCAAAAAGAAGGTGGTTGCCCAAATCATTGATGAGATAGGGACTGACACCCTTATGGGGTGTGGCTATGCTTTGGCCGAGGGCTCTGCCTCCAAACAGGGCACCAGACCACCTCGCCCTGTTCCTGGCCGTTCCTCAGGGAAACTTGAGGATGTTCTTCAAGATAATTCTCGGCTCAAGGAAGAGCTCTCTGCTGTCAAAGCTGCCTTAGATGAAGAGAAGGCCCTCTCTGCCAAACGCCATGAAGACCTCCTGGCCCTTCTCTCTTCTCTTGCTCCCAAAATCCCTTCTCCACCGTCACCATCACCCACTGCTCCCTAATTCTGTCGGATGTTTCCTCATGATTTCTTCCCTCTCCCTTTTTGTTTTTGTTTGGTATTGTATATCTCTGGGCTGTTAGTGAAATCTCTTGTTGTTGCCAACACCATATGATTGCCCGTTGTTTATGCTTTTTAATGATGCCAAAAGGGGGAAGATGTCTGACCATATGACTTGCTCTATGACCTAGCACCTAGTATGGATCTCTATCAGCATTCTTTAAGGTTTTAAAGTTTTTTTTAATTTTTGTCAATATGGTCACTTGGTTTGTCATCATTAAAAAGGGGGAATTTGTTGCATAATTATATTTAGTTTTGATGATAACAAATCCAAGTGTAACGTATGTGTCTAAGTAATGTTGTTCCAAACAAGCTCTCCAAACAGGGCCTACACTGTGGTTTGTAATATTCGTATTAACCTGGATGCTAAATGTTGAGAACAAGTCTTAGGAACAGGTTCCAAGCTTCAGTGATACAAGATCAGCAAACAACAAATCTCGCCAAACAGTTGGCTAAGTCTTAAGGAACAAGTTCTTTCACTCAGCTATACAAGATCACCCGAGAAATCAAAGATGACCAAGGTGTTTGGAGCAGCATGTTTATTCTTGACAAGATGACTGATTCTTACAACAAGAAGTCCTGGTTTGGTTTTTATCTTTTAGACTCTTGTTAATATGCCAATCTTGAAAGTCTCAATTTAACACTTCTTAAAACAGTTTTTGACATTTGCTTTGAAACACCAATTTCAAAACAACCCTGAAAACAGGGTGCCTAAGGTGTTCCTGAAACTGTAGCAGCCTCAACTGTCTGTTTTACCAGTAAATTTCCTTTGGTTGGGTGCCAGCTCTAAAGGATCTTTTTATGAAATCCTAGGCTAACTAATTAAGTTCTAAAAAGGGTTATTTTTGATTTCAAAAAGATTGCAAAACTGTTTTTGCTAAGGATCTCTTTTCAAAATTCTTATCCCTTATTTTTAAGCCGTGTTTGATTTCAAATTTGGAACCGAAATCTTTATCCTTTTTTTTTGGCAAAATCTGCACAGCTATATTTAGTGGGTAATTAGTTTTTATTCCTTGAAAAAATCAAATTCCCTTATTTTAGTAAAATCTTATCTTCTCTAGCCGTTGGGAATCTTATTTGAAGAAACTCCCTAAGCTGCTAATATTAGAAGATTTTGCTATCCTTTTTGAAAGTATTAGCCGTTGGGTTTGTGTGTTTAAATAATGAAATCTTCTCTCCCATTTACACATCCGGTTTTTACACAAGAAGTAAGAGATTTCCAAAAGCTGCATTTCAAAGAGAAAAACCGTGACAGGCTTGTGCTTAACTGAGCTTTCAATATATTGGCATAATAGGACTTCATTGTACCTTACATCTGCTTAAGTCAGAAGCACCCCCAGTAAGGTGTTTTGTACTCCTGTTCTCAGATCAAAAAGTGAGTGAGTGTGTCCATAGTCGAGTGGACTTTGGACGTGTCCAATATAGTGTGATTGGACGTGGTGTAACCTGTCTCAGGGAAGAAGGTTACGTGGGTTACAAGTTGTAACAAGGAGTGTTACTTTTGTAACGTGTTCAGCCCGTTAGTGAAGTGGTTAAATCCTACACGAGGTAGGTCGTGGTTTTTCACACCTCAGTTGGGCTAGAGGTGTTTTCCACGTAAAAATTGTGTGTGCTTTATTTCCGCATTTATTACTTTGAATTTCGCTACTGAACCAATTGGGAACAACCGCTGCAAACAAGGCTTAAGGTTGTTTGTGATTTACGAACAGTCTCTGCAATCAAGTGCTACGGCTGTTTGTCAGTTATTCGGCAAAAATCGGCCACCATAATTCACCCCCCTCTTGTGGTTGTGTACTCTTGAAATTCAACACTTATGAGTGTTACATTCATCGTATCTTAGACAGGACATGTCAAGGTCGTATGAAGGGGTTAATTAAGTAGCATTGAAATCAAAAATCACGAATCAATATAAACTAGCGTATCATGTCGATAAGAAAAACTTTAAGATGGAAATGCTAAAGCATAATATAAGTCGATAGTTTTGATGGTGGAGAGACTTTCTCTAAGGTCTCTACTTGGAACTGATTGTCTCTTGAGTCATGAATCCATACAAATAAAGGGTTATGCTTATCCAATAGCTTTAATACTTGATTTATTGCAAGAATATATGAGTGCAGGCTTCTAAGGTCGTCTCAACATGCTCTAGATATGTGTGTATGCAGTTATTTAGCTATAATATGGAATCATAGAATTCGTGGAATGCAGATAACGTGTCAGAGGTCATGTCATGCCGTTATTTATAAAACTTACGCCATTGGCTAATCAAGCCACATGCCGAGCCAACTTAAGTCAAGCAAATACCAAGATACGCATTTACTAAGCCAATCATCCACAGGATTCTTGAAAATTGCGTATTATGACATGATCCCGAGTATTCTACCATACTACTTTCTTAAACATGAGATATATATATATATATATATATATATATATATATATATATGTCTATGAACATTATTCATGTAAATGCATCTATCGTCATTTAGTCGTGCATTACATACATCGAGTTCGACTAATCCAACTATAATGCAAGAGAACAGTATTGATGGGCTGTCAATGATGATCCAAGAGTCATGGTGCGAAACTAACTACACAAATCAAATCATTCTAATTAATACAGCCACATGTTCAATCAAACTCAAGCCAAGCAATTACAAAAACTCACTTTGTTGGCATTTGATCACAAACACGTCGATAGTTCCATACAACGATCCTATCCATATGTATTCTTATGGTCTTACACAGCACATGACATCATAACAAATCTTTAAGGCATGCGGACCCATATGTTGTCGCATAGAAAGAACACCTAGACATGCAGGTATGCGTGCAATCCTCCTTTTGCAGTCTATGGTCAACGGCATGCTCTAAACCTCATCCAATTTAGGAAAGATTGGTGTTGAGCGGCTAGAATTGTGTGAGTATGGTTGACGTCAATGGCCTCATAGGCACACGTTGAGGTCTTACGAGGTACATCTATCTTACAGGTGATCGTAGGAGTCTTATTGTAGGTCGCTAGCCTTAGGAGGGATCGTCTACGATGTACAATTCCAAAGTCTGCTAGGTTCATTCTCTCTTGAGCTTTCTAGGTGTATTAGGGTTCGTTCGAGTTTAAATCGACGTGCTTGAACTGTTGATCATCCTATCAGAACGCACGAAGAAAACATTTATCATTCAAATCAGCACTTAGCTCACACAAGAACACGGAAGTGAATTGGGTTCACATCCTAGCACACAGCTCACATTTAATTCGATCGGTTTACCCGGATCGCATAAAAGTCAATCAATGAAGTCAATTAGCACATTAGAAACATATTGCACCAATGAAGTACGCACAACGTCACTTGAAAGCGTGGGGAGAGCTATTTGACTCCTACGCTAACGCATAACTCGCCACTTTTACTCAATCGGCCTTCTCGAGCCATACATAAGTCGCAAATGGCCATACTATAAGGCACACGTGCACACAGAGTAGGCATATGTCACATAATCACAAAGTGTTCCTAGGTGACTATATGAAATGCAAGACTCAGGTCGCGGCCTATGGTCGCAGGACCATGCCCCGATGCCATCAATGTAACACCCCCAACCCCTAGGCCAGAAGCGTTACGCTTTCCTAACTTCTTACTTAATTCCTGGGACGAAACGGGCAGAGTTCCCCCTAAAAACTGACCGTTTCCAGGCTAAAAGCCTTACAATAAGTCCCTGTAAATCAACGGAAGCGCAAAACATTTAAAACATAGCTCAACGGCCACACGCCGAAATTCATAACTCAACGAGCCACTCGCTCGGAGTACACCAGCCAGGTTGATTCATGAATAAAGAAGAAATGGACGATACAACTCAACGGTTAACAAAACCGGAGTATTAAGATTTACATCCCAAAACATAGCTAAATTAAACCAAGAAGACATCTAACTAACTTGATGGTTGGCTCAGACGGCCGTACAGAGCGACCTTTATACCATATGCATTACATGAACTAGAATAATCGTTTACAGACCTTTATAAACTAAGAGTACATTACATGACTTCATTAAACACGTAAGATCCCTTCAAATGAGCACATACGACGCCTTGTAAGCAACAATAGGTTCCTTCTGGACTTATCTGACTCAACTTCTTCCTGTCAGAAAGAAAACCTGGGGAAAAGGGGAAAGAGTAGTGGGATGAGCAACCACACGCTCAGTGAGTGTCCCCCAACCCCCTTAAAACCAAAACCGTTGCAGGCAATACTATCTTTACTAGTCACATATCACGTTTCCATACTTTACTATCATAATAGATATTCATAGAACCTTTATGGGAGGATCACTAAACATAAACTTCACTTCGACCACTCAATCATATTTCTAGGTTCCTCAACGACGGAGTTCTTTACTAGCAAGCAGTTAGGCACGTGAGTAAGCATCGAAGGCTAAGTATAAGGATCTTTTCTTTTCATAACATATCTTCCTAACACTCCATTTAAACTACACATGAACCCTCAATCATATGATGTGTATATAAGGTTATCCCTTTTCATAATTACACTTTTCTTGGTATTTCATTCATATAATATACATATCACACGCATAAACACGTATCAAGCATGTAAGTACCTTTAAACATCATATTAAGCTATATGACACCTTCGCATGCTATTCGTATATCAACGTTCATTCTTTTAGGAAGAGACGCCTTCATTTATGGAATTTTTAACGTGCTATAACTTTCTTTCTCGTCTCATACACTTTAAATCAGACAGATTTGCTATGGATAAGAATGATGCCACATAAGATTAGAATCCGCGTTCAACCATACTTAAGATTCATTCATAATGGATCCATTGAAAGCTTTCCTTTAATACACAGGCTAAGAATCCACATTCATCATATTTAAGAACATTTTCTTTAAATCTGCAATGAAACTTTCTTTGAATATTTGAAAGCATTTCATAACCTTGAGGTTCTCAATCTTTTGAAAGAGTTTACATTTCGCATTCGTCGTAAAACGACCCTTGTATGCATTTCATATTCATTCCATGTGGCCTCTTTGGGCCCATAAAACATTCTTTTTCTTTAAAACATATAAAATGGCAAAGGCTAATTGCTTTTCGTATCTTGGTAGGAAAATACTTCTGGCATAAGATCATTACAGGGTGCTGATTGGGTGAGAACTATTCTCGACCCCATAGTGAGACCTAACGCTCACGCTTAAGCTCTTACTCCCGGGATGGCTACATATAACATATCGGACCATTACATTAGCCCTCGTCAGGGCCTCTAGGGTTTATCCGGACTTATCCCCTAGGTTAACATTACATCATATCATATTGTCCGCAGCACATTATCTTAGCCACTTAAAGCGTATCGGCCATAACGGCTAATAATTTTGTTGTGTCTTTTGGTAAAATCATTTATCACATAACTCACACTTTTCTAAACCGTTTTAGGGATTCCCCCGTTTAAGCAGGTTCACTCCCAAATACTGTTTGTATAGCGAAAATAGGCCATTGCTTGCTATTAATCATGGCTATTATTAGTTTGAAAACACGAGAAACGTTCTTTGTCAAATCACCACACTTTCACGCATAATGCATCTTAGATATAAAAGGGGGAAAGGGATTCACACGTTTCACATTCAAACACTTCATAATCATTTCAACACAATGAGCCACACATGGCCTCGCAATCCACACGATTGCGGTAATTTCATAACCCGAACTTCCTCCTCACAAGCACCGTACCATAGGACCTCGAACGCTCATGATTCTTTCCTCAAACCATCCAACTACCAACTCGATTCATCGTTTCATTAATCACAACATATTATCCTATTAGCTTATAAAAATAAAGGGTGAAGTTTAGGTTCTTACCTGAGCATCCAGCACCATTCAGCGGTGCGCTACAACAAGCGTTCATATGGCCACATTTATTCATGAATCGACAACACTTTATTCAATAAATCAAACATAATTTGATTCTAAACATATACGATACATTTCGAAGCAACTTTCCTAAGCATGAATGTACAGAGAACAGAGGTTCGAGTGAAAACTGAACATATTTCAATAGCTTCGAATTTAATTCGTTTACATGCATTAGTTAGTTTAACTCGAGTCGAACCTAAACATGTTTACATAACTTTGAGATTAATTCTTTTAACATGTATTGGCTAAGCTACTTGATTCAGAGCCAGACACCCTTCATTTACCTCGAAAATTAGCTCATTTGCATGCTTTGGTTAATCAATTCGAATGGAAGCTAAAGACATTAAAGGAACTTCGATTTTAATCCTTTTTCATATATTAGCTAAATAACCTGAATAGAAGCTAAGCACGTTAATATAACTTCGATATTAATTCTTTTTCATACATTAACTCATTAACTTGAATCGATGCTAAACACGTTAAACTAATTTCGAATTAATATCTCAAGCATGATTTACATTCATGGATTCGAATCGATGCTAAACATATCAAACTAACTTCGTTTCTAATTCCTTTTCAAACAATAACTCATTAACTCGATTCGAAGCTAAATACGTTAAATTAACTTCGATTTTAATTCCGTTTCAGACAATAACTCATTAACTCGATTCGAAGTTAAATACGTTAAATTAACTTCGATTTTAATTCCGTTTTAAACAATAACTCATTAACTCGATTCGAAGCTAAATATGTCCATATAAATTCGAATTCACTGTTCACGCAAGACTACGGTTTATGTACAGAATTCACATCGATTCTCAATTTCAGGCATGAAACAACCAATTGATTCGAACCTAAGCATGAATAACTTATTTCTTGTCATTTCTAACGAATTTAACAGGCCCTAACTTGACATGCAACATCAAACTGCTGAAAATTAACTTCGAAAATAGTAATAACTTTGGAGGTGAGAACACCCACCTGGAATCGCTTTATTACCCACTAAATTGGAAGCAATTCACGCCCAAAATCCCCTTGAACTCGGCCCTGGTTCGGCTACCTCCAGAATCCGAAACCATAGCTTCGACTTAGTGGCAGTTTGGGCTGATTTTGGCCAGAATTTAACCCCCAATTTATAGAGGAGGTAGTGAGGGTTGTGGGGTGCCGGAATCCGGTCCGTGGGTAGTGGTTTTCGGGCATTAGACGCATGTCTAGGTCGGTTTCTGGCCGTGCGACGTGGAGGACGAGGGGTGGGGAGGTTTGGGCGGTGGTTGGAGTGGCTGAGGGGACCGGTCGTCCACCTTCTCTCGCCGGCGATAGGTGGCGGTTGGCGATGAGGGCCACCGGCGACCGTGGCCCCAGAGAGAGAGGGAGACACGTTAGAGAGAGAGAGAGAGAGAGAGAGAGAGAGCGAGCGTGTGGGGGGGGTCGGGGTCCTCCCGACTTAGGTCTCCCCTCCCCTTTTCAATCCTTTTTCCCTCTTTTTTTTTTGGTTGTTTTGGGTTAAACTAACGACATTCAACTAAATTCCGGTCCCGTACTCGCTAATGGTTAGGCTAAACCTGAATTGAACGACCTACCATGAACATTTCGGTTTAAACTTTGGGAATCGGCCAAGTAAAACGAAAAACGATTTTAAAACCTTGGTTTAGCGTTGATTCAAATATTTTATAAATAAGTAGCGTCAATAATAACGTTAGTCAAATAATCGTCCCTTTTATTGAAACAAGTCGTTAAAAAATTCACACGGACGATTTAATAAACCTCGAAACTAATTCTAAGGTTGAAAACCTAATCGTTTTCAGGAAACGACTAAATAAATCGAATAACGACTAAATTAAACTATCGATATAATTTAAAGGTATAAATGGCACGAATTGACTTTGAAATCAATAATAGCAATAATAATCTCGCCTTTAATGAAATTATAGTTCTCAAAAGCACATCGATAACAATTTAACTCATACAGTTACTAAAAATACGAATTTAGAACGTAAAAAGGGAATTTAGTTAGCTTAACGGAAAACGAAAATGCGGGGTCTTACACTTACATATATATATATATATATATATATATATATATATATATATATATATATATATATATATATATATATATATATACTTATAACTAATATATAAGATATATATATATATATATAGCATATATACATATATATTATTCTTATATTATTATATATAATAAGTCTATGTAATATATAGCATGTATACGTATGTGTTTGTACATATTATGTATATAATATGTCTGTGGTGTGGTGTTATATATATATATATAATATATTATATATATATATCTATATATAGATACACGTATGTAGTACGTATGTGTTATATTATATATAGTATACTATATATATATTATAATATTATATATATATAAACACTATACATATATATATATATAATATATATATATATATATATATATATATATATGTACGTATGTATATATGTATATGTATATAGTACGTATGTAGTCTATATATATATATAATGTATATATATATATATATATATATATATATATATATATATATATAATATATATATAATATATATATATATAAATATATATATATATATATATATAATATATAGAATATGTATAGTCATACATATATATATATCTATAGCTATAATATATATGTATATGTATACTATAAATTATATACTGTTAATATAGTATGTATGGATGTATATATATATATATATATATATATAATATATATAGTATATATATATATATATAATATTATATCGAATCTATATATTATAGATTAGATAAGATATAGATATATGTATGTATGTATGTAGATATGTATGTATCTCCTATACAAATACAATTATACATATACATATGACATATATATATATGTGTGCGTGTACTATATCTATTATATCTATATATATATAGAGATATACTATATTATATATATATATATTAGATATATATATATAGTATATATATATATATATATATATATAGAATAGATATATATATATATATAGATTCACCTACATATACAAAGTAAATACAAATATATACTATATATATATATATATATATATATATATACTATAGAATATATATATATATTATATATATATACACACACACACATACATATAACCATATATATATATATATTAATATATATATATAGATATATATATATTTGCACACATAACAGGCATACAAACACACACGCCACACACACACACACAACAGATATATATTATAGATATATATATTATATATATATATATATATATATATATTATATATATATATATATATATATATATGATATATATAATATATAGATATATATATATAACACACTCACATATATATGCATATATATGTATGTTGTGTTATATATATAATATATATATAATATATATATATATATATATATATTATATATATATATAGATATATATATACTATATATAGATATATGTTTTATATATGTTTATGTAACGCTATGTGTACGATGTGTTGTGTGTATATATATATATATATATATATATATATATATATATATATATATATATATATATATATATCCATACATATGTATGTATATATATATACATATATAAATATATACATATACGTATGTGTGTGTGTGTATATATATATATGTGTGTGTATGCATGGATGTATGTATGTATATACATACACATATATACATATATATGTAAATATAAAATATATATATATATATATATTTATATATATACATATGTAAGACCTGTCTTCCTTGTTTTAAGTTAACTTGCTTGTCTTGCTTTTTGCGTTATAAAATTCGTATATTTATTAACTATACGAGTTAGATTATTTCTGATGCGCTTATGTGAACGATCATTTTTTTAAAAAGAATTATTATTGCTATTATTAATTTTAAAGTTAATTCGTGCCAATTTATGTCAATGGTTAGTTTAGTCATTTCCCAAATGCGATTAAGTTGTTAACCTTAGAATTAGTTTCGAGAGTTATTGAAATCGAGCCTTGACGTATTTGGGATCGAGTAATCGATGAAAGGTCGTATTATCGATTTTGGGTTTCAAATTCGAGATACGAATTAAACTAGCTATTTTCGTGGATTGAGTTATTAACCAAAACAACAATCAAAACGAAAAAGAAAAAGCAAATAAGGGGCCGAAGCCCCTTTCTCTTTCACGGGGGGGAGAGACTGGAAGCCAGGGGGCGTCTCAACCCCAGACCCCGACCACCACACTACACCAGAGAAGGAGGAAGAGGGAGAGAGGGGGGCGACGGTGCGCCACCGACGCCTGGTCGGCCGCCTAATGTCGCAGTCGCAGCGAGAGAGAGAGAGAGAGAGAGATAACGAATGAAGGGTGAGAAACCGCCACGCTGGTGGTCGGTTTGGGCGGCAGTTCGAGGGAGAAAACACATGCCCGGGTTCATCCATAAAGCCTACTCTTTAGCCCCTCCAGATTCCCTACGAATTGGGGGTGAATTCTCAGCCCAGCCATTAGCCGCAACCTCAAATCGGTGAGCCAATTTCAGTCGAATTGGGGCCTGTTTTGCGTGGGTCTGGAGCATGGTTGCAGCAAGGGTTGAGTTTTTGGTTTCAAGCAACCAAATCGGTTCCAAAAATGCCTAAATCGAGTCCTCTACCTTGGAGTCCAGGTGGGTGTTTCTCGCCTCCTAAGTGTTAGTAGTTTCGAAAGCGTTTTAACCATTTAAGTTGCGATGCATGCTAAGTTTAGTGAGTTTTTGCCTGAAAATGACCTTGAATCGTTAAATGCTAGTTTAGTTGATTAATACTCGAAAGTGGCTTGAATCGATACATGTTAGTTTAGTTAGTTCACGCCTGAAAGTTCAGTTCAAAATGAGTTATGCATGTTTAGATTCGATTCAAGTGAATTCAGTTAATACATGCCTGAAAGTTCAGTTCGAAACGAGTTATGCATGTTTAGAATTGATTCAAATAAATTCATTTAATATGTGCTTGAAATTAGACTCGATTAGTAGCTTCGACGTAATAAAAGAATGCTTAGAATAGTATTTCGTTTAAATGACCTAATTAAGTTCAAATAGTAACATCGATATGATAAATGGATGTCTAGAATCGTATTATGCTTAAATGAGGTAAATGAGTTTGAATAGTAACTTCTATATAATAAACGAATGCCTTGATTCATATTATGCTCAATTGGTTTAATTAGGCTTGAATAGTAACTTTGATATGGTGAACGGAACCCTTGATTCGATGTTTGCCTAATTGGTTAATGTATGCCTAAATAGTAATTTCGATATATGAACGAACACCTTGATTCGTATGAGGCTTAGTCGGCTTAATTAGGCCTGAATTAGGCTTGAATAGTAACTTTGATATGATGAACGGAAGCCTTGATTCGATGTTTGCCTAATTGGTTAATGTATGCCTGAATAGTAATTTCGATATAATGAATGAACAGCTTGATTCATATGAGGCTTAGTTGGCTTAATTAGGCCTGAATAGTAACTTCGATATAATAAACGAAACCCTTGAATCGATGTTACTTAACTAGTTATTTTACGCCTGAATAGTAATTTAAAATGACATAGGTATGACATGCCTATTTCCTAAATGTAAGTCATGAATGTAATCGAGTTTCATGCTTTGTTAGTTTAATACGGTTCATTAAGTGCCTACTTCAAGTTGCTGCGATATAGATATATATGTGTATGTGTTTATATTTGCTATAATGCACCGCTGGATGGTGCTGCTTGCCTAGGTAAGTGCATAAACCCTATTACATGTCTCTTTATAAGCTTGCATGATAATATGTTATGATTACTAAATTGAAAAGCGAGATGGTAGTTAGATGGTTTGAGGTAGAACTATGAGTGGTTCGAGGTTCTTTGTGCTACGGTGCTTGTGAGGAGGGATCCTGGGTTGTGAATTAACCACAATCGTGTGGATTGTGAGGCCGTGTGTGGCTTATTGTGTTGTTGAAATGATTATGAAGTGCTTGAATGTAATACGTGCAAATCCCTCCCCTTTTATGTTGTTAAGATGCATTATGCATCTAAAGGTGTTGTTTTGAAAAACGATGTTTCTTGTGTTTCAAAACAATAATAGCCATGACTATTAGCAATCAATGGCCTACTTTAGCTATACGAACTTCGTTTTCGGAGTGAACTCACTTAAACGGGGGAATTCCTAAAGAATTTGATTCAAAAGAAAATGCGAGGTGTGAAAAAGAAGATTTCTCTATGAGAGGCAGCAAAATTATTAGCCGTTATGGCCCATACTCTTTCAATTGGCTAAGATAATATGCTTCGGACAAAATGTGATGAATGATTATGTTAGCCTAGGGGTTTAGTCCTGGTACTAGGAGACCCTAGAAGACCCTAACGAGGGTAATGGTCGGATATGTTATATGTAGCCGTCCCAGGAGTAAGAGCTTAAACATGAGCGTTAGGTCTCACTATGGAGTTGAGAATAGATCTCACCTGATTAGCACCCTATAATGATCTTATGGCAGATGTATTTTCCTAATAAGCAAAGAAGAGTAGTTGGCATTTTGCCATTTTAAGTATTTCAGAAGAAAGAAAGTTTCAAGGGCCATTAAGAGGCCAGTTGAATGAAATGTGAAAAGTTATAAGGGTCATTATGCGACCAATACGAAAGAGATTTCCTTTAATGAAAACGAGCCTCAAAGAGGCTAAGAAAAGAGTTTTTATGGGCCTCAAGAGGCTAAGCAAAGTATTTTCAAGAAAAGAAGAAAAGTTTTCTATACATGTCCTGTGCTTTTCTTATGAATGAAATGTGAATGAGATTTTAAATAAGGCTAAGCAAAGTGTTTTCACAAGAAGAAAGAAAGATGCTTGTGCATATCATATGAATGAGATCTAAGTAAAGTATGCTAATGAAAATAAAGCTTTATGTGAATATTCCAAGCATAACTTCTGAATGAGATGCTAAGTAAGATACGATTATGAAAAAGAAAGCCTTATGAGCATATTTCATGCATACCCTATGAATGAGGTTTGAATGAGACTTGAAAATTGTGTATGCCTTATGTATATCATATGAATGAAATGCCTTGAAAAGTGTGATTATGAAAAGAGATAACTTTGTGTGTGCATCATATAAATGAGGCTTCACGCATAGTTTAAATGGAATGCTAAGAAGTTATGTTATGGAAAAGAAAGACCCCTATGCTTAGCCCTTGATGCTTACTTACGTGCTTAACTGCTTGTTAGTAAAGAAACTTAGTCATTCATGGACCTAGAAATATGTTTGAGTGGTTAAATGAAGTTTATGTTTAGTGATATTTCCATAAGGGCTTTATAAGTGCCTAATATGACAGTAGAGTATGAATACGTGATTTGTGACTATTAAAGATATTACTGCCTGCAACGGTTTTGGTTTTGGACACTCACTGAGCGTGTGGTTGCTCATCCCACCACTCTTTCCCCCTTTTCCCCCAGGTTTTCTTTATGACAGGAAGAAGTTGAGTCAGCTATGTTAAGATGGAATCTATTCTTGCTTGCAAGGTGTCGTGTGTGCCCATTTGAAGGAAACTTACGTGTTTAATGAAGTCATGTAAAGTATTCTTAGTTTGTAAATGTTTGTAAACAATTATTCTAGTTCATGTAATGCATATGGCATGAAGGTCACCATGTATGGCCGTATGAGCCAACTATCTAATTCGTTAGATATTTTCTTGGTCAAAGTTGGTTATGATTTGAGATGTAAACCCCAATACTCCGGTTGTGTGAACCGTTGAGTTGTATCTTGCATTTGCTTTACAATGGTGTTCGTGCCTTGTTCTATGAGCATAAGCTTCTATGTGTAACTAGATGTATTGAATACTTACTTGTCAAGATGCACTCGCTGCTTGATGTGTCTATTGCCAGCTATGTGTTTTATGAACAAGTCATTGCACTTCTTGATGTTTGCTTGACTTAAGTTGGTTTATTATATGACTTGGTCATTTAGGTAATACAAGTTTTGTAATTCATAGCATGACATGACCCCTGACTCATTATTTGCATTCCGTGACTTCTATAATTTCATGTTGTAGCTAGGTAACTGCATGCGCCCGTGTTTGAAGCATGATGAGACGACCATAGAAACCTACATCATATATTCTTGTCCTTATTTGATTGATTAGAGTAGCACAGCGTAAGCATATAGGCCCATAAGCCATAGACCTAAGACTTATCCTTTTACTATAGGTTACAACTTAGGGTTTGCATTTACATATGACTATATAGGTACATTCTTACGTGACAATGAATGAGGTTAAGTGTCTTCGAATATCAACACGGCATACGTGTAGTGCTAAGCTCATAGGAGCTTATATAGTTACTTTGGACTTGTTATTAAATAGTCATTGGTGTGTTTTGTTAACGAATTGTTTAGTAAATGCACTTGATGGTGTTTACTTAGCTTGAGTTTGGTCAGGCATGTGGCTGAATTAGCCGAACAATTTAACTTGTGTGATTTATCAAACAGTATGATCCCTGAGCCATTGTTTACGCTCCACGAATTTTATTATCTTATGGTATAGCTTGAGTGGTTGTATACACATGTATTTAATGCATGATGTAATGCCTGTAAGAGGCTGCATTTGTATGTGTTCATCTTTATATATTTCATGCTTTAGGAGGGAAGTATGATAATGTATCCAAGATCATATTTAAATTCTTTATTCTAAATTGGTGTGTGAGTTGCATAAAATGACCATTAGTGTGATTGATCCAAGTGTCATGGCATAACATGATCGTGCTATCTTGTACCATATGTTACGTGATAAACTTCATGGGGAAACCTTAGAGTGTATTTTATTTTATTAGCTGACTTACTTAATGCCATTAGTATCATGGGGTTGTTTTTGTTTTGGGTCGCAGCATTGTCATGCTACTATTCTGCATATTAATAGTTTGCGATCTTAGAGACCTACATTTGCATGAATATGTGATTGTCCATCTAGTTCATATGACACGATAACATGCTAGGGGTGCTTGTGGTTGCATTGGAGTCTATACATCACTTGATCGTCGAATTGTGAAATATGTATAATTTGGTGTGGGTTGGTTGTGTTGCGTTATATATTTGTGATATTCTTATAAGGGTACAAAAGGGTGTAGATTCATGTCTATGACCATGTCATCTTACTTGCATGTTCTCAGTAAGTAGAGATAATCAGTTCTCTATGAAGACCCTATGGTTGAACTTTCCACTAGCTAAGCTATTATGATTATCTCGTCTACTTATTATCCTTTCAACTACACACTCTGGCCAGAAATGTTCAGTTTAGTTTATTGTAGTTCTAACATGAGACATAAGCTTAGGAGCTCTTGTGTAATTCCTCTACTAACTCTCATGTTGCTTGCTGTATTATGCCCTGTAACTCACATGCTTGAGCAACTGTTTTGAAAATATATGCATGCAAATTAAGCACTTAGAAGCCTTCCTTCCCCCATGAAAACCAATCGTCCCGGTGGGTGATCCCTACCCGAAACCACGTGCTTACAAGTAACATACTGAACCCCCATTGCCCATCAGCTTGCATTCTTAGCATGCCATTTTTCTTTCAAGTTCTTTCTTGCTTGCTAATTGATAGCACCATGAATTACTCCCAGTGATGTACAGGTTATATCCTTATAATAGTGATTGACGTCGCTCATAATTATTAGTCTTTCAGATGCTGAGTTATCTTATGTCCTTGCTTGTCCTTGCTACTTTGTTGTGATACGGAAGCCTTGGTTGACTGACTTGATTTTGAAATAATTCGATTTCTTCATGTTTCAGAGTGAACTTGGTTAAGTTGAATGCCTTGATATGGCCTCGAATTATTATGTTTAAGTTGCCATACATGAAAATCCTTTAAATGTCTACTTATGTTGACGCGTAAGTGAGGAGTAGTCGTTGCGATTCTAGTATTGCTTAGATAAAAATTTTAAAGATGATGTTCATTTAAATAAGTTTGATATGATTATCCATGCCAACTCATTTGCCCCTCTTCAATGCAATTTGCCCTCGGCGCCTAAATAGAGTGAGTAGATGTTTGAGGAGGATTGGCGAGAAGAAGACTGGATACCATAAGCCATTTTCTTTTGATTTAAAAAAGAAGTAGTGTCTGCAAAATGAAACCTTTTGGAAACCTACCACATAGATCCTAGTTGTGTGCGTACATTCTAGAAAAGACCGAACTTAGATTTAGAATTTCGAGGACGAAATTCTTCTGAGGGGGGAAGAGTGTAAGACCCGTCTTCCTTGTTTTAAGTTAACCTGTCTGTCTTGCTTTTTACGTTATAAAATTCGTATTTTTATTAACTGTCCAAGTTAAATTATTACTGATGTGCTCATGTGAATGATAATTTTATTAAAAAGAATTATTATTGCTATTTATAATTTTAAAGTTAATTCGTGCCAATTTATGTCGATAGTTAATTTAGTCATTTTCCAAATGCGATTAGGTTGTTAACCTTAGAATTAGTTTCGAGGGTTATTGAAATCAAGCCTTGACGTATTTGAGATCGAGTAATAGATGAAAGGTTGTATTATCGATTTTGAGTTTAGAATTCGAGATACGAATTAAACTAGTGATTTTAGCTGATTGAGTTATTAACCAAAACAATAACCAAAAAAAAAAGAAAAAGCAAATAAGGGGCCAAAGCCCCTTTCTCTTTCACAGGGGGGAGAGACCGTAAGCCGGGGGCGTCTGAACCCCAAACCCTGACCACCAAACTACAACAGAGAGGGAGGAAGAGGGAGAGGGGGGTGACGATGCGCCAGTGGCACCTGGTTGGCCGCCGTCACGCCTTGCCGGCCGCCCCATGTCGCAATCGTCGTGACAGAAAGAGAGCGAAAGAGAGATAACGGATGAAGGGTGAGAAACCACCACGCTGGTGGTCGGTTTGGGCGGTAGTTTGAGGGAGAAAACACATGCTCGGGCTCATCCATAAAACCTACTCTTTAGCCACTCCAGATTCCCTATGAATTGGGGGTGAATTCTTAGCCCATCCATCAACTGCAGCCTCAAATCAGTGAGCCAATTTCTGCCAAATTGGGGCCTGTTTTATGTGGGTCTGGAGCATGTTTGCAGCAAGGGTCGAGTTTTTGGTTTCAAGCAACCAAATCGGTTCGGAAAATCCCTAAATCAAGTCCTCTAGCTCGGAGTCCAGGTGGGTGTTTCTCGCCTCCTAAATATTAGTAGTTTCGAAAGCCTTTTAACCCTTTAAGTTGCGATGCATGCTAAGTTTAGTGAGTTTATGCCTGAAAATGACTTTGAATTGTTAAATACTAGTTTAATTGATTAATACTCGAAAGTGGCTTGAATCGATACATGTTAGTTTAGTTAGTTCACGCCTGAAAGTTTAGTTTGAAATGAGTTATGCATGTTTAGATTCGATTCACGTGACTTCAGTTAATACATGTCTGAAAGTTCAGTTTGACATGAGTTATGCATGTTTAGAATTGATTCAAGTAAATTCAGTTAATATGTGCCTGAATATTTGACTCGATTAGTAACTTCGACGTAATAAAAGAATGCCTAGAATCGTATTACTTTTAAATGACCTAATTAAGTTCAAATAGTAACATCGATATAATAAATGAATGCCTAGAATCGTATTATGCTTAAATGAGTCAAATGGGTTCAAATAGTAACTTCGATATAATAAACGAATGCCTTGATTCATATTATGCTCAGTTGGTTTAATTAGGCTTAAATAGTAACTTTGATATGACGAACGGAACCCTTGATTCGATGTTTGCCCAATTGGTTAATGTATGCCTGAGTAGTAATTTCGATATAATGAAAGAACAACTTGATTCATATGGGGCTTAGTTGGCTTAATTAGGCCTGAATTAGGCTTGAATAGTAACTTTGATATCATTAACAAAATCGTTGATTCGATGTTTGCCTAATTGGTTAATGTATGCCTGAATAGTAATTTCGATATAATGAAAGAACACCTTGATTCATATGAGGCTTAGTTGGCTTAATTAGGCCTAAATAGTAACTTCGATATAATAAACGAAACCCTTGAATCGATGTTGCTTAACTAGTTATTTTACGCCTGAATAGTCATTTAAAATGACATGGGTGTGACATCCCTAATTCCTAAACGTAAGTCATGAATGTAATCGAGTTTCATGCCTTGTTAATTTAATACGGTTGGTTAAGTGCCTACTTCAAGTTGATGCGATATATATATATATATATATAGATATATATATATAGAATATATATATCTATATATTATATATATATATATATATAATATATATATATATATATATATACATATATACACACACATACATATATATATATTTATACATGTATTATATATATATATATATACATATATATATATATATATATATATAAATGATTATGTGTTTATATATGCTATAATGCACCGCTAGATGGTGCTACTTGCCCAGGTAAGTGCATAAACCCTATTATACGTCTCTTTATAAACTTGCATGATAATATGTTATGATTACAAATTTGAAAACCGAGATGGTAGTTGGATGGTTTCAGGTAGAACTATGAGTGGTTCGAGGTTCTTTGTGGTATGGTGCTTGTGAGGAGGGAGCCTGGGTTGTGAATTAACAGCAATCGTGTGGATTGCGAGGCCGTGTGTGGCTCATTGTGTTGTTGAAATCATTATGAAGTGCTTGAATGTAATACATGCAAATCCCTCCCCTTTTATGTTATTAAGATGCATTATGCGTGTGAAGGTGTTGTCTTGAAAAAGGATGTTTTTCGTGTTTCAAAACAATAATAGCCATGACTATTTGTAACCAATCGCCTATTTTAGCTATGTGAACTTCGTTTTGGGAGTGAACTTGCTTGAACGGGGGAATCCCTAAAGAATTTGATTGAAAAGAAAGTGCGATGTGTGAAAAAAAAGATTTGGCCGTGAGAGGCAGCAAAATTATTAGCCGTTGTGGCCCATACGCTTTCAATTCGTTAAGATAATGTGCTTCGGAGAATATGTTATGAATGATTATGTTAGCCTAGGGGATAACTCCTGGTACTAGGAGGCTCTAGAAGACCCTGACGAGGGTAATAGTCCGATATGTTATAGGTAGCCGTCGCGGGAGTAAGAGCTTAAGCGTGAGCGTTAGGTCTCACTATGGGATTGAGAATAGATCTCACCTAATCAGCACCCTATAATGATCTTATACTAGATGTATTTTCCTAATAAGCAAAGAAAAGCAGTTAGCATTTTGCCAATTTAAGTATTTCAGAAGAAAGAAAGTTTCAAGAGCCATTAAAAGGCCAGTTGAATGAAATGTGAAAAGCTATGAGGGTCATTATGCGATCAATACGAAAGAGATTTCCTTTAATGAAAACGACCCTCAAAGAGGCTAAGAAAAGAGTTTTTATGGGCCTCAAGAGGCTAAGCAAAGTATTTTCAAGAGAAGAAGAAAAGTCTTCTGTGCATGCCCTGTGCCTTTCTTATGAATGAAATGTGAATGAGATTTCAAGTAAGGCTAAGCAAAGTGTTTTCACAAAAAGAAAGAAAGATGCTTGTGCATATCATATGAATGAGATCTAAGTAAAGTATGCTATTGAAAATAAAGTTTTATGTGAATATTCCAAGTATAACTTCTGAATGAGATGCTACGTAAGATACAATTATGAAAAAGAAAGCCTTATGAGCATATCTTGTGCATACCCTATGAATGAGGTTTGAATGAGACTTGAAAATTGTGTGTGCCTTATGTATATCATATGAATGAAATGCCATGAAAAGTATAATTATGAAAAGAGATAACTTTATGTGTACATCATATGAATAAGGTTTCATGCGTAGCTTAAATGGAATGCTATGAAGTTATGTTATGGAAAAGAAAGACCCCTATGCTTAGCCCTCGATGCTTGCTTACGTACTCAACTGCTTGTTAGTAAAGAAACTTAGTCATTCATGGACCTAGAAATATGTTTGAGTGGTTAAAATGAAGTTTATGTTTAGTGATCCTTCTATAAGGGTTTTATGAATGCCTAATATGATAGTAGAGTACGAATACGTGATTTGTGACTATTGAAGATATTACGGCCTGCAACGGTTTTGGTTTTAAGGGGGCCGGGGGACATTCACTGAGCATGTAGTTGCTCATCCCACTACTCTTTCCCCTTTTTCCCCTAGGTTTTCTTTATGATAGGAAGAAGTTAAGTCAGCTATGTCAAGATGGAATCTATTCTTGCTTGCAAGGTGTCGTGTGTGCCTATTTGAAGGGAACTTACATCTTTAATGAAGTCATGTAAAGTATTCTCAGTTTGTAAATGTTTGTAAATAATTATTCTAGTTCATGCAATGCATATGGTATGAAGGTCGCACTGTATGGCCGCATGAGCCAACCATCTAATTAGTTAGATGTTTTCTTGGCCAAAGTTAGTTATAATTTGAGATGTAAACCCAATACTCCGGTTGCATGAACCGTTGAGTTGTATCTTTCATTTCTTCTTTATTAATGAACTATTCTATTTGGCGTACTCTGAGCGAGTGGCTAGCCGAATTATGAACTCCGGCGTGCAGCCGTTGAGCTTCTTTTAAATGTTTTACGCTTCCATTGATTTGCAGGGGTTTATTGCAAGACTTTTAGCCTGGAAACGTTGAGTTTTTAGGGAAAACTCTGTCCGTTTCGCCCCAGAATTTTAAAGCAAGAAGTTAAGAAAGCGTAACACTCCCGACTCTAGGGGCTGGGGGTGTTACAATATGTATACATACACATATACATATACATATGTGGACATATATATATATATATATATATATATATATATATATATATATATATATATATATATATATATATATATATATATATATATATATATATACGCACACACATATATACGGATGTACATATATGTATTTATGTATGTGTGTGTGTATAT